>JAOXNO010000004.1:31905194-31930953 GCA_028565335.1 Limnodromus scolopaceus
GATATATAAAAAATAAAAAAACCCGACAAAACAATGAAAGCACCAACAATAAAAAAGCCAAACCCAACAACAAACAATTAAAACCAACCTGTTCCTGAAAATCGAATAATACATGTTTATTTACTGTTAATTTCTTTAAAATCAGAGATGAGTTAAATAGTTTTGTGTTTGTACTTAGAAAAGCTGTTGAAGAAGCAAAAGACCCTGAGCTACAAGGAGTAACAGTCTATGTTGCTCAGGATTGTACAGGTAAATGTTTTGATTATGTAGATTTTTGCAAATATTTTAGATGCTTTTTATGCCTTTCAGTAAGCACTTAACAATAGAGCTCTGAAGGAAAAAATAAACTCAAAAATGGATCCTCAACATTGAGATTATGTAGACAAAGGGGTTGTTGATATATGCAGATGTTTGTTCTCTTTGAGAATCAGACATCACAGTGTTGCTTGTTTGGGATCTTATAGTGGGAGATAGTGGAATTCCAAATCCAGCAAGATAACTTTTTCTTACAGTCTGCCTGTTGTAGATATTTATTTTGGATTTAAATCACTTACTAATCTGTTTTGTACTCACTTCAGTGTCGTTTTAGCAATAAGCTAGTAAGAACTTCTATGTCTTATTAAAAATAACCCCCCCCAAAACAACCAAACAGCTAAAAATACTTCAGTTCGAGTAGATTTGTTAGTTACCTTTTATTTGTCTTTTGCATCAGAGGATTCCCTTTTACCCATTTTTCTCGAGGGGGAAAAACCTCACTGCACCAGTGTTCTAGAATAGTAAGAAGTCATTTTTGCTTGGAGTTCACTTGGAATGCGAGCAGGATAACGAATCCGAGTCAGTGGTAGCCTTTCCTCTGCTCCAACCTGGCATTTTAAATAATCGGTAACAGGCAGAGGAGCTCAGAGCTCTCAATGTTCGGGAGCAGAAAATGATGGCAAGATAAGCTAAACACTTGGTGAAACTTTACACTAATGACTATAGTCTTTCAAATCGAAGCACAATGTATTACTTCAGTAGCCAGGTTTAGCTGCCAGAAATTTTAGTTGTGTCATAACTGATCTTGGGATAGGGCAGACGAGACCGACAGCCCTGGGTAATCAATCAAACTTTTAAAATTCTATTAATTTTTAGCTTCTTTGTTCTGGTGATGATTTTTTGCATCTCAGTTTGGAGGGAATAAGCAATAATACTACATGAAGTTTTTTCACTCATTTTCAATGACTGTATTAACTTTAGACAGCGAACTTTGAGTATTTATTAAAATCAATTATTGCCTTTTTTTTTCTTTAACATGTAGATGTTTCTGTTAGTTAAAGGCTTTCAAGTTTTAAATTACTCCTTTTAGAAGTTTATATCAAGTGAATAAATATTTATTGGTTTTCTCCTAACCTGCCCCTTCTGCATTTTCCTGACAGTGTATCTTAGCAGCAGCATGTTACCATTCTCCAAAATATTGCTGAAAATAAGGAAGCATAACACTGATTTCCATCAGTCACTCAAGAGCTGTATTTCAGCAGGACAGTAATATTTTGAAGGACTGTAGTTTTAGTTTGTCAAACTAAGTCTTGACATGTTGTAGGTGTGTCTTTGTAAAAACAAGGCATTGTATTTTAAATATGAACATTTCCGTGTGTCTCCTTTCAGTCTACAGTTCAGACGTTATTGACAGACAATGTTCTTTTATGGATTCTGGAGAAGCAGACACAAAAGCTGTAATTATATTAGTTCCCGTGAGACTCGGTGGAGAGAGAACAAACATGGACTACTTAGAGTTTGTAAAGGTATGAAATGAGAGTTCAATCATTTTTTAAGTAGTAGGACCAGGTGATATGAAAAGCGACTTCATGATGGTAATCTTCTACCTATTAAATGTGTGGTGGTGGTTTTACAGTTGAAGGTTGTAAAGTTTGACTTTACAGATTTTAAATTTTCCTATTACAAGATCAGATGTAATTGCAGAGCACATGATGTCCCTTGGTAAAGCAGCGATAACTGTCCTGCTCCTAAAGTAGCTTCTAGCTAAAAAGACATTAATGCAGTGGCTCAGATTACAAATGGTAATTTAGTTACATATGTTATTAGAGTTGGGCTATATTAAGTATCAGTCAGCATTTTAAAATATAAATATACCAAATTCCTTATTCTGTTTCTTATTTAATTAAATGTCAAATGGTATAAGTTTGTTACTTGTCTGTTGTTTCCATTTTCTTTTGTCTTTTTAGTCCCCTTAAGAGAGGGCTTAGAATTTTTTGGTATCTTTAGTCACTATTTCAAGTGTTTTTTCACTCCCTGGCCATTAGGATGAGTGTTTCGAAGGACAGTGATGCAGGAGTAGTGAGCACTTACCATAAATAAAAATGAACTGGATAAAAGTAAAACTTGAGAAGCTGAGGGGAGGAAAGTCTATGCTGTCCCCCTTTTCAGCAGAGGTTCTGCTTATAGCACCGACACCTGAAGATGTACCGTAACCCTGCCTCGTGAGCAGAATACTACTGCTCTTAGGGAAGAGATTGCTCCCTTAGACCTGCTGCTTTAGCATTTTCCACACTGCTGTTTATCTGTCTTTACATTCTTGTTTTTCATTTTTAAAGTACCACAACGTAGTAGTAGCATGAACAAAATCTGAGAGTCTGGGTTTTTGGGGCTTTTTTTGGTGACTGTAAAATTTTAGGAAAACATTTGTTTTTTAATGGCATGGGGAGACAGAGTGATGAAGCCTTTTATTTAAGTGCTGAACTATTAAATTGAATTTGTTTCCTGATTCTTTTCCTTGTATTTTTAGTCAGTTGGTTTTGGAAAAGTTCAGTTCTTACAGTTAAGAGGGTCTCAGACATGATCTACGGCAACTTTACTTTGCATTCAACATTAACTGCAAAAAAGCCTTTGAACCCACCAGGTCCAGGAAAGCGCACAGTGCCTTGGTTTATAAGCTACAAACAGTGGCTTCTGCAACTTTCATAAGGCTTTCTCAGCGAAAGAAAAGTGACTCCAGTTCTTTAATACTGGCTCTTATTATTGACAGATATCTACGGCTGCTTTTACCCTGCAGAGGCTTTCTTCATTTCGCTCTCAAAAAGACTCTTTTACCAGAGTCTAATATGTTTACGTGGCACTGGCTTTGGCAGCACGGTCACGTTGTCTGAGCTTGTCTCGTACAACGGGCTTTACCAGGGCGATTTCTGCTGCTCATTTACCAAGCCTGGTGCTTGCAGTCCCTCAGAAGGGAGACTGTGATGAGAGGGCTTTCAATTGCATGTATTTGTCACTCCAATCTCTGGCCTGACTGTTCACAAGAAGTGACTAAATTTCTCGGGGTCTGGATTTAAGTTAAAAATGCAGATTTTAGAATGTAGTACAAGAGGTAATTTTTACAAAGGATTTTATATTTATAGAGGAAAATTGATAAATTTTTTATAATTCACTTTTACAAGAAAATTCCCATAGATTAAACAGTTATTCATTACTCTAAGTAGCTTTGCTCCCTTTCTGTTTCACTGGCAGAGGATGTGTCCTGCTCAGCTGTTTCAGCCTTTGCCTTTGATCTACCTAAAAAAGCCTTTTCATTCATATTTTAAATAAGCAGCCCTTTCTTTTAACCTGTAGAAACCAGACTGAATTTGCCTTTGTTAGCATCTCGGGTGAGGAGTGCAACAGTTTTTGTTGTTACATTACTTTATCATTGTCTAAGCAGGGAAAAATTTGTCTCGAGAAGCTTTGGTCTGATTAGTACATGAGATATCAATCATTTTGTTAAGAGAAATTGTTCCTTACTTCTACAATGATAATGTAATGGTTATGCTTTCAATGGCTGATCTCTTAGAGGAGAGGATAGAGATACGACTGCCAGTTGATGGAGATTTCACTTTACCTCAACTGATAGTCTTCTGGACTGCTGTCCCAATTTGGGCCAGTGTCCAAGTTATTGGACCCAACACTTGCCTAGTGCCACAAGAAAAGCACTGTGATTTATGGACATTGAGAGGCTGTTCGGTTTTCAGAGTATTTAATGGTCTTGGGCTTAGATTGCATTAGAACAGTTGGGCTCAGCTTTCCAAAGTGCTCAGTGTTGGCAAAATTCAGCTCCCACTGGAGTTGGTGGGATAACTAATGGAGGACTGTGTTAAGCCAAGACTGAATACTCAGAAATCCTAATGAGCTCTGTTCAGGAATAGAACCTCATGAAAGTGAGAAGAGCAGAAATATGTTGAAGGGAGAGGGAGGAAAGTCCTCCCTGCCTTCTTCCATTCCCTCCTTAGGTACTTCTTTCAATAGAGAAATGATCAAGGGTGATTTCTTTGGTGTCCATAGTCTGTGACTGCATCCAGAGCTTGTGGGTGATAGAGCAATTCTGAATTCCAGTCCGTTAAACTGCCACAATGCTCTTACCTTGGCAAAATAGCGTGTAAACAGGTAAATCCACATTTTATGATGTAGTGAGAAGTCTGCTGGGTTTGTGTGCCGTCTCAGGCACACGGGTAAGAGAACCAACTCTCTTCAACGTGTGTGTGTGTGTCTCCTCACGTATTTTGGGCTGCTGTTTTTAGAGCTGTATCTTGTAATCACTCTTGCTTCAACAGGCATTTCTCCCTATGATGTAAAAGTTCATGCTCTAGACAGACTTTTACATTTGAATGCAAAAAGAAGAGAGCCCCCAGGGCCACAGAACGTAAATGTATATGAACTCTGTAAATTTTTATACTTTGTCTTTTGACTAAGCAACCTGTGCTCAACTTGTATGACATTACATTTTGTCTCCTCCCCAAAAATGGTACTGTCGGTTCTCTCAGTGTACGGGCAGCTCGCAAAAAGGGAGGACTTTTCTCTGGAGTATCTGGTGGTATGTTCTCACTTTGGGCAGTTTTAAGCTTCTAAAAATTGAGTCAAGCCCCAGAAAATCATGAAGTCAGTCCTTATAAAAAAAAGAAACAAAGTTATTTGCCTAAAAACAGTAGAAAAAGAGCAAAGATTTTAATTCAGTTTAATACTTACTTTGTTTAACGCTGTCCTAATTATTTAATGTTCTGCTTATAGGGAATCTTAAGCCTTGAGTATTGTGTTGGTATTATTGGTGGCAAACCCAAGCAGTCGTATTACTTTGCTGGATTTCAAGGTTAGTGTTTTAATATGTTATGTCTCTTCAATATTTTTCTTTAAGAGTTAGGAAGTTAATATCGAACCAGTGGGAAATAGCATGATTAAAATAGCAAAATGAGTACCTTATTAATTCATCATATCTACCAAAGTCCAGTCATTTGTCACTTACCCCATAGAGTAATTGGATTCTGTAAAATGTACATTTAATTTCCGTTGTTGCATAAACAAGGCATAATTTATCTGTTTCCCCAAACTTGAGGAGCGTTTGCTGTTCCTGTCTGGCAGTTCTTATTTACGTATTTACTTTTTACCAGTTTAAGTGGTGTTAGTTGATGCTTAAATGACAAGCAATATATTCTTCCTGTCAGGATGAAGTAGCACAATACATTTTTCATACGCAAACTCCGGAATATAATTGTGTGTTTGTAAAAGTAATTTTATCACCAAAAATTAAATGACAGTCTCATCACTTTATAAAAATTCTGCTTATACAAGCATATTTGATTATGCAAAAGTTAATCTGTCCTGCAAAAACCTATGCTTCAGTCAATGAATATCAGCCTGGCAAGCAGTTACTTGCTGGCTTTTTTTTTTTTTTCAGCTGTTCTGCATAGAAATTGGATTGTAAGCAGTGTAATAATAAGGTGTTTTTTGAATTACTTGTCTTCTGTTTTGTCCTTGTAGATGACAGTTTGATTTACATGGATCCTCATTACTGCCAATCTTTTGTAGATGTCAGCATAAAGGATTTCCCTCTTGAGGTAGTATGGATATAGACCTGGCACTGTTTTCTTCCCATATGAATCAAACACTAATTATTTAGAGATGTTCTAGCTAGCTGCATCTTTATGGCTTTACAGTTAACATGTTATTTATCAAAGTTCTGCCCTTCTTTATAGGCCTATAATCAACAAAAATGACCAGAGGTTAAAAACTCAATATGGGCTTTTAATTTTTACTTCATTAATCTTCGTCTATTTCTTTTTAATGATCAGAAGGCCTCGAAAATAGATCATCACTTCATTTAAGTACTTCTCCATCAAAGCAAATAGACAATATTTGGAGTACTTAAAGCTGAGTTATTTGGATTTGTGCTAGTGAGCTTGTCTTTTTAGTCATTTCCCTTTTATTTTATTTTAAATTCAAGTTGCAATCAACATCATGGAGAGAATTACAGTAGTATTCAATAGTAGGAGCCTGTTGGCAAGTTGGAACCAGAGATCCTATAGGTTTACCTGCTGCTTTCTATCCAAGAATTCATAATATTTCTATACTGGAATATGTGATTATCATTTTAAATGTAACTTTTGTTCCTAACAGCTTTGCAGGTCATTTTTTTTTTATCTTCATTCTAATGGAAATTTTTGAGGCAAATCAGTGAAGTTTGTGGTTGACTAGATGAATTTTACCGAAGTGTTCTGAACTGTTTCTTTTAATGAGTTTTATTTGTTTTTTAGTCAATCTGCTTTTATGGAATAGTAATTTCTAAGAAACTGAGAGGTCTGAAAGTGTAGGTGCTGCGTTTGTTCTTGCTTTCCTCCAGCCCCTTTCCAGGCCACAACTTTCTGGGTGCATCTAGATGTAGTGAATGCATCTTGTCAGGCTATGCCTAGGTCTTAAAAATCACACTTGTTTTGTTTACAGTATTGTTTTCCCTTTTCTTTAACCTCTTACCAAGTAACTTGCATTGAAAATAGATAGAGTTATTAAAGAATTCAATTTACAAGTACCATGGGAAAACATTATCATTTGCAGAACTAGGTGTTGAATCGCCACAGTACTCACAGGAGAAGTACTTGGTGCCATCGTACAAACTCTCCTTAATCTTGTGTCCAACTTCCCCGCGATGGTCCAGCCTCCTCGGAGCAACTCTCTGGGTGCGTCCTCTGCTTAGGAGAGCATCAAATGCCCTAGAACACAGTTGGTTATTAGTAGTGCTCTGGAACAGTAGTGTTATTAGTTGGTTCTTAGAACTCATGCCACTGAGTTCTGTGAAGTTAAGTACTCCTAGACATGGAGACGCAGCTTCAGAAAATACATACTGCATTTAAATAAGGAAGAAGAATATGTATTTATCTCCACCGCCCCTGAAATACTAGTTACTTAATGTAGAATTCTTAAAAGTTCTGCAGTAAAGTCCTGTAAACAGTGGAAATGAGTCATACGCAACTCTCAAACGTATGGAGTAGCTCATCTTAAATTGACTGTTTACACTTAAAATGTAAGTCAAATGGTGTGTAATAAAGTTATGTATCTTCATGACTTCTGTTTTGTAGAGCAGCCAAGAGTTAACTTAAACTAAGAACAGTGGAGTGAACCATGAAAAGAAAGATCCGTTACCATATGTTGATCACAATACCTTAATCAAAATACCATCAAATAGTATTTAGTAAAAGGGCATATATATATATATATATATATACACACACACACATGTATCTCAAAGGGCTTGTACAGTGCTAATGTTAAATTCTAGGGCCAATTTAAAGTTAGCATGACATTTTTCAGTATTTATGCTTAACAAGGTGCTTTAATTAGCATGACATAATATAGAAGAATAACATTCTCTAGAAAATTAGAGGCTTCTGAATTAAGAAAAAAAAAGCATAGCAGCAAAATGTATAAAAAATTATCCTAGATGGAAACTTTCATTATTTTTAGAGATGCCTTTAGATTTGCCCTGTTGGGATATTTGGAAGAAGAGTTGGTGAGTCCCAGCTCTACCTATTTGTCTCGTGGCAGCAGCCAGAGATTATAACCAAGATCCTTGCCCCTTTATGCTAATAACTGTAGTAAAATACAGTGCCTCCTCTGAAGATTTTACAGTTTAATTGGGTAAGCCGGACAAAAGATAGGAAGAGCACGAAGAAGCAAAGCTGAAGTGACTTCCTTAAGGTCACTCCGTAGCTCAGTGGCCAAGCTACAAAAAAATACACATCTTTTTGGTTTCTGTTCCCATGACTGATCCTCCAGATTGTGCTGCAGGCTGGCTTTAATATGAATTTCCAAATAATAATAAGGTTTTAAAATGTATTTTGAAGGTACGCGAGCTGCCACCTTGGCTTGATCGCATCCTAATGCTTTTCTGCAGACGGAAAATATATTGCAATTTAATGCTTAGTGCATTTAATAGTATTATATCTTTGTCCAGAAATGTCAAAAGTAAACAGAAATTGCTTTCTTAGTGTGGATAGTTGCTTGTTAGATTTATCTGTAGGGAGTATTTTCAAAATTGACAAATTGTCCAGAATAAGTTGGAAATCAATCCACTCTGTATTGGCTTCCAGAATCCATTTGTTTGGAGGAGTGGGGAAAAAAAATGCCTCCCCACTTCTCTTTGCTGTGCAGTGATTTGTGTAGCATTAAGACTTCTCCCTGCCCAGCACAGCACAACCCTGTTCCAGCGGTGTGGCTGAAATGCGGTGCGGAAGGCAGGGTGCCATTTAGGTATTTAATGACTCGGGAATGAATAGTCAAAATACAATTTCTGCATATAAAATGTGAACAGAATTAGGAGGGAAAACAGTGACTAAAATCAGTCATGTAGAAATACAACTTCTCATCTTTGCTTATATTTTTTAGCAGAGCTTTAATAGAAACACTTCTCTTAGGTTTGTAATCAGAAGTAAAGAACAATACACTTCAATATGTAAAGCTATTAGAGTGACAGATCCTCTCAGATCAGGTAACGTGCACTGTCTTCTGAAGATTGACTTTTCTGTCTGGAAAAGAAAAAGATCAAAAAAAAAAGAAAGATAAAAGGAGTTTCTAGTATAGAGACTGCTTGATGTTAGCTGTCGGGGGCTGCTGTAGTTAAATTAGATTGTAGCAGTTGTGAGTTCTCCTGCACAGAGGAAACACAGTGGTGGTGGTACAAAATCTGCCGCGTTGCTTCGTCCTGGTGTTGGTGACTGTCCTGGTCCCTTGCTCACCAGCGCCGTGAGCCCTGCACAGCTCACGCCTCCACAGGAATGGGAATGGTGCAGAATATTCACTGGAGAATTGTGATCACCGGGGGAAGTTTGGGAAAACCACCATCTGCCTTTCAGCGCAGCGGTGTCTGCGGTGCAGCGCGGTACAGCCGCACCGGGGTGGCAACCGTTACTGAGAGCTGTAGCAGGGCTGTGGTGATTTAATAGGAGGAGGACGACGGGGTATTTCTGCGTGTTAGAAGCAGAATAAAGAGGATTCCTTTGAGAGGCAGTCAGTGGTGACAAAATAATTTCAGTTATTAAACAATGAGCTTCACCAAAACTACAGTTCCTGTAATAAACAAACACATAGTCAGGGTAGGCGGCATATTCTTACCTTTTCTCTCCTGGTCTGAATGAGGAGCGTGGGGAAGGGGTTTTTGTAGTTGTTTGTTTTTCCTTATAGCGTGGCTGCTGATAGCGTCAGTGCACAGCGCTGCCAGAGCATCATCTGTCATGAAAAGAGATTTCATGTTAGGAAAAAAAACATTTATAAAGCCAGGGCATGTTGTTTGGATTTTTCCTACTTGTGGATTATTGCAGTATGGTTTTGCTTTTGTGGGTTTTGTGGGTTTTTTAACCCATTTCATTTACTAAAGGAAAATGCATAAGGTTGGTTTATTCCATTATGTCTCTTTTATAGAGGCTGGGGGAGGGAAGGGGGCAATGGGCGGTGGTAGTAAAGCAGTAATTGTGAGATAGTGCAAAAGCTGTTACAAATTCAATTTGCAGAAGAGCATTCACCTCCTCTGCCTTGGGAATATTCATAAAGTACTGCTGGGAGCGGCAGAGCTCTGACAGATCTCACACTAGCAGGGTGTCGTGTGCGAGTTTGGTGAATACAGCGTAAACAGCAGGTTTTATACATGGGGGAAGAGTGGAATTACTTGACCATTTGCGGGGGGGGCGGGCTGGAAGAAATAACTTCAGAAGTGTGTGCTGAGTTTTAATTCAAGTGATACATTGATTGTATGTTAAAGCTGTTGGTGGGAAAACCGGTAAATGCTTCGGTCTGTGCCATTCCCAACCTTAACTATGTATCTCATGTTTTTTAATCTCGAAACTTGCAGTCATTCCACTGTCCTTCTCCCAAAAAGATGTCATTCAAAAAAATGGATCCGAGCTGCACAATAGGATTTTATTGTCGAACTGTGCAGGACTTTGAGAAGGCTTCGGAAGAAATAACGAAGGTGGGTGTCCAAGTTCCCAGATGGATTCCTCAGCCAGAACAGTGTGTGTGGACTGTGTGTGGATAGGGGGAGAGAATCGGCTTCGCTCTTCTAAATAGACATTCTATTCTTGAGATTTAGTGCTACTTTTATAATCGTAAGAAATCAAGATCGTTTTTTCATCTAATCCGATTTTACCTGTAAGTAGAAGCTGTGGAGAAGCCGGGCGGCCGGCGGTCGAGCTGGCACAGACGGGCCCACGAGGTGGCACTCGTGAAATGGGAATATTTCTGCAGGCAGCGCTGGCGCGGCGGGGACTGTCCCCTGCCCGGGGCGGGGAGGGGGAACGCTGGAAAGGCAGGCAGGGCCTCGGGAGGGAGGGTTTGAATGGAAATATTTGATCAAGCCAAAACAGTGTATTATTTCTTGTTAGTGTCAGTGCTGTTCCTGATGGCATTTAAGTGTAAAGCTGCGTGTTTATGATTTGGAGACAATGTTTTGAAGTCGAGGGAACAGGTATCACCCAGCAAATCCGTCTGACCACCTCCTTCCGCTTGAAAAACACTGGTATAGGTTCATTTACGTCCAAATGTAATTGACATTTTTTTCCTTGCTTATTACAGCATGTGAGTGTATGAAGTACAGCTTCACTGATACGTTGTATTAGCTGTGGTAGCAAATAACTCTGTTTTGTGATGTAAAAAAATAGGCTATGAGAGGATGCGACGGTGGCAGAAGATGCTCACAATATTAATATTGTAACCACAGTAGTTACCACAACAGCACAAAGAATGAATGTTTGCACAGCATTTGGAATGGCCTGTTAATACTGATACCACTTACGGCAAAAAAATAATCTTAAACTTACTACTGTATGTAATCTTTAGGAGATACTGATGGATGCTGAAGTTGTTTCTTTGATTTTTACACAGAGAGGTAGAAATCAGATTTAAAGAAGCAGAATTTCCTAAGCAGTGGATATATGGGAAGTTTAAATAGTGAAGTTTCTATTCTTCCGTGTTTTCCTCTTCTATTATGTAGAAGGAAGAATGTAAGAACATGGTAAAAAAAAAAAAAACCTAATTACAAAATCGGTTGCACTGGAAGTTCTCTTCCTCTTTTTTCCTTCTTTTCTTAGAAGTTTAGGATTAAGTACATTTCTTTTTCTGAACATAATGTTGTGAAAATATTCATGGCTGATTCAAGTCTTTGAGCTATTATCCTGGTATTTTAGATAGAAGTTCTTCAATATTAATGACATTATTTTATATAAATGTATTTCAGGCACAGTCAGTTTGAAAACAGAGGAAAGTTTGGATACAAGTACAGTGTGAGAAACATTCCATGATCTTCCTTCACATCCTTTGTTTTTTTTCCTGCGCTTCCCTTATTTTCCCCCTTGTTCACAATTTGAGCGCAATGACTCTCAAGCTACAAAGCGCAGCGTACTCCCAGTGTACCCCATGTAGGCTCAACTGAAAAATTCAGGTTCTAGCTGTTTGTTTGGGCAATAAGAGGTGGGAGAAAAGATTTAGCTTTTATTACGTGAGGATAAACCTTGTGAGCTGTATATTCACCAACAGAGAAATTAGAGCATGGAAATCTCAGGCCCAAACGGAGGGACTGGTGAAACTCCATCCAAATAACGTTCAAGTTACCCTTTGTTTCTGCACTGGCTCGTTAGGCAGCTATTGCTAAGTAGTTTAATAATACCTGGAATAGCTGATAGATTAAGGAGACCTGGAAACACATCCAGACTTGGGAAGGATGGATTTACCAACTGGCTGCAGTCTTACTTGTGTCTTGCTCTTCCAGCACCAATTCCGAGCAGGAACAGCAGCTTCTCTCTGGCTTCACACCACCACGTGGCAGATCCAGGAGGTCAGCGAGAAGCACTGGCCTTGCTCAGCAGCTGGGGTGGCTCTGCCTGTTCCTGGCCGCTCTGCTGCTGCTTTACCTTGTTATTGAACTGGTACCAGGCTTGTCTTTCTGCTAATGCAGTGTATTGTTTCCCTATAGAGACCCATGACAGCAAATAGATAATCCATTTGGGCTCTAACTGCATTCGCCTGTTTGTAGCCCAGGTTCTTGGCAGAAATGAGAAGTTCCATGAAGAACTGGACTCATCGAGTGTTGAACTTGGATGAGATTCAGCACAAAGAATTAATTGTTGCAGTGACAGCAGCGGCAGTCTGAGGCTAACACTGAAATTCTAGAAAATACTGATGTTTATCAATAAACTTCTCTGTAGAAATCATCACGGTGGTATCCAAAGGACTTGCAAGTTCCTTAGAGTTTCCAATGATCTGTGATCCCTAAGTGGATGTAGCTTGATAATAAACTGGCCTGGATCCAGCCCCGAGAGGTGAAAGGCTTTGCATCCGATCATCCAGAAACAAAGCATTTGTACGTCCTACAAACTTTGTTTCTTTCTAATGCTCATTTCTTTCTCTTCTTTTGCCTTTGCTTATTACTGTGTGTGGCTCTCCTCTACCGCCTTGCTCTTTTACCCAGGTTTCACATCACAATAGCCAAGTGCAAGTAAAACAGACTAAAGTGGAAAATTTCAGAGCACAGTAAAAATCAAGGATTTTACTGTGATATCTCTTTTTTTTTTTGAACACCCCCCTGACTTTTTTTTTTCACTTATTGTTTAAACATTATTTAGGGTTTTTTACTGTTTTAGATTAATTGTTCTCATGAAATTTAGTGATTTTAGTTCTGCACAGTGCCTACCTCTAAACTGACGTAGTTGTGCATGTCACTGCATCACTCCACGGATTTTTCAAAGCAGGTAAGAAATCTGAAAAAAAAAAATTTAAAAAAAAATTAAAACCAGTGAACAATTAAATATCCAAACCAGCCTGAAAGGCTGAAACGTCTTTCCGTATTGCTGATCTCTTTCAGTATTTATCATCCCCCACCATCTGCTTTCTACATGCCCAGTTTTCTTACAAATAAGTGTAGATTTTTGGCACCCCAGTTCCCACAGCCTGTCCCTGTCATCAGTCTGGTTCTACCCATGTGCTCTCCATTGGCTTATTTACATAGGGGTATGTGTTTAAACTTTTAACAAAACCATTGATTATTGTAGATGCTGATTCTACAATAAAAATTCCTCTCTGAGATGCTTAGTTGCCGTAGAATTCATACCTGAGCTTGAGGAGAACCTTATGGCATTAACGATTTTGTAGAGTTTGGGGGTTTTTTATCTTCTTGCGAGCGGGTCCAGCTGCGCTGGGAGGAGCAGCAGGTGGAGGTGAGCTGTGTAGGACAGGATGCAGGGTTTGGCAGGGAATTAGCAGCGACCTGAAAAAGAAATGGAAGTAAATGTTTGTTTAGATTGTGCAATGCTTTTGTTTTAATATGATAATAAAAATAAAGAATACATTTTTTTAACTTTGCAGTCATCATCAGACAAATATCCCTATTCACTGTATCTCTTCATTTCCAATTAACATTTTCTCTGGTGTGTGTTTCCCATTGTAGATGCTGAAATCTTCATCTAAGGAGAAATATCCCTTGTTTACTTTTGTGAAGGGTCATTCCAGAGACTATGACTTTGCTTCCAGTGCACTCCATGAAGAAAACAACCTTTTTTCTGAAGATGAAAAGAAAAGATTAAAAAGAATTAGTACAGAGGAGTTTGTCTTGCTTTAAGGACGTTTCACACGGGATTATTGGCAGCTGTCCAGGAGAACACTTGCCTTTTAAAAAATAAAAATATGTATATATCCTCCTCCCCCAATAGGCAAGCTTGTGCTGAAATTGGTTTATTTTCATAAAGATGATAATGTTTTATATGTTAATAGTCTTTAAAATGTTGTTTGTAAATGTACGTACTAATTATTTTCATTTGCTGGGTGAGTTTGTTGTGCTCGTGAAGCCAGCAGGCGTTGTGCAGAGCCAGGTACGCTGGAATGTGCCTACATCCTGCTCTTGCCCTCCTAAAAACCTTGGCCGGTCCCCAAAGCCGAGCTTGTCACCCTGATGTGTCAGTCCAGGACAAATCCTGAGCAGAGGCTGACAGATGGGGGGTGGAGGGGGGTATGTCCTGGATGTGTATCCGTAGGTTTTGAGACCACGTTCTTCCTGTTTGTAAGCAAAATGTGAGTTTTGTGTTCCTGTGGGATGGGTGGGACTCACCTCTGTCTACGCCCAACCAGTGGTGAAGACTGTGGCCGTGACACGTCCTGAGCAGCACAGGGCAAGAAAGGGACATCTGATCCATCGGTAGCAATTGCCAGTTGCAAAACTGATATAATTATATAGGCTGAATTGTGAGTTAAGATACTATTTAGCAGTATGATTTTATAATGGTGTCTCATTAAGCTTGCTTTGCAGCCTTAATATGAGGAGGGAAGATAAAGTATTACCTTTCCCCACAATTTTTAAAGGTTATACTATTAATATTAACTGCAACCAATCAAAGCAGCTAAAGACAATTAGGAGGAGAGAGCAGTGTTTGTTTCCTGTTTCAACTACTCTAATGGTGAGGCTTCTCCTGTTACTGCGGCTTTTCAATCAAAGCAAATGGGGGAGCGGATGGTAAAAATTCTGGGCTGTGATTATTTTATTTTATTTTAATTATTTTTCTTTTTTTGATACGTGTTATTGCTGTACAAATGATTACTTGATGGTGTGTGTTCTCAGATTGCAAACAAATGTACATAAAATAGTTTCACGTTTTAACCAAGTAAATGCGATATTTAAAATATGTATTAACGCTGCTTGGAAAATAAAAAAGGTGTGAAAACATGAGACGCATGTGCCTTTTATATTCATGTTAGATTCTCTACAAGTGAATATGATCCTGCATCTAAAACAATATTGTAAGGTGTGAATACTCTGTTTATTTGCAATAAAGGCAAATTTTATTGTTGTGTTGTAAACCAAATGTTAACCTATTCTCAGGGCCATTCAGGCACAGAAGGCACAAATGCTGCCGATCCAAATAATAAGAATCACGTGTATTCGTTAAAGCACCTTTTTTTCACCCTTTTATGAGAAAGAAGTGACGAACAGATAGATTTCAGGCAGAACCAGATCAAGTACGTGTGTGTGTCAGGGCTGGAGCGCGTGTTTGCGTGCGTTAATTGAGTTAATATTCCAAAAAGCCAAAATGAGATTGTGTTCACTTGTTTTCAGCAGAAAAAAACCACCAAACCCACACATCATTTGTCTAAATTAGTAACCTCTGCGCTGTTGAATCCTACTAATAATTGGCATAATAGTACTTTTAGATGCTGCGTGTATGTGAGGATGTTTTGGCTTGATCTTCCTTAATATTTTTCATTAATAGCCCAGAAGAGGGAGTAAACAACGTATTTATGGGATTTAGATGTCAAAATGTGGAGAATTGTGAATGTCAGCGAGGGCTGGAAAATAGAAGATTCCTGTTTAGTGAAGCACAAGTTAAATGTAGCTTTAGCAAAAAACAATGGCAAACTGTTGAGCGGTTCCTGTGGGTGACAGTGGGCAGGAAATCAGACACAAAGTTGTATTTGCTTTCACATTTTAAAAAAAAACTGGAATCCTGTGGTACGTCGTTAAAAGCTGCTGTCACAGAGCAAGGGGATGTAATTGGTATAATCTGGTTTCACCAATGCTCTCCTTTGTGCTTACCTTTCCAGGAGGAAGGCATCAACTAATTAAAGTGCAGAGAAGAAGAGGGAAAATGATCAGGAGGCTGCGGGGATGGATCTAAGGTGAATTTGTAGCTGTTTGGGTTTGTTACTCTGCCGCTGAGGGGGGAGGGAGGGGAGGGCTGCAGTTTGTGTGCTGGGAAGGGGGAGCGGAGTTGGAGGGAATGGGAAAAAAGACATCTTATGCCTCAAGTCATATAGACAAAGACATCTCTTTAAAAGACTTAGAATCATAGCATGATTTAGGTTGGAAGGGACCTTAAAGATCATCAAGTTCCAACCCCCCTGCCCTGGGCAGGGACACCTTCCTCCAGATCAGGTTGCTCAAAGCCCCATCCAGCCCATCCATCCTACCCCATGGCAGACTTCAGCCTCCATACCGTTACTGGGGAGAAGCCTGGCAAAGGGGAAGATGTCAGAGGAGCGACTTTTCCTGTACTGCTCCCCACGGGCACTTATGGATCGGAACAGGCAGGGGGAAAACACGGATGCTCTGGAAACATCAGGTCCATCACGGGCCGCTCCATCCGGCTGCAGCACAGCCCTGTCCTGCTCTGGGGACACTGAGCCTTATCTGAGATGACGAATCTTCCCGAACTCCACTGGCTGAAGCTCCTCAGAAAACCCTATGTGCACGTACCCACCTACGCCAGCCATGTCTTTGCTATTCAGAAGACCTTTGGTTTGATACTCTTGTAATAGAAAGGGTCTAACAGAAATGTAAGCACTACAGTATGTAAATGTTAAAAGAAAAATGTAATTCTGCCATCCCAACAGCAACCTCTCCCAGAAGGATGAAACAGTTTCATTTGTCTCGGTCTTTTTGCAACTTTTTGATAAAGAAACGTAAGGGCTGGAACACCTTTGCTGAGTTTATTTGAATAGTGGATTTTCTTTCCCCTTTTTGACTAAGATTAAGAAAGGTGCTGTTGTAGGACTGAAGCCTGGGTTTGGTTCTGGAACCTGTTAGCAAAGCCTTCCGTCTTCCACACTGGTGTTTGATTTGAAGGCTGCTACAAAAAGTTGTTAAAAACTAATGGCTATTTTTAAATAATGGTTTTTCATGCTTTTTCTCCCAAGGTTTAAGCACAGAGAAGCTCACACCTTGCCCTGGTGCACAGTGTACAGTGGTGACACAAGTTAAATTACCAAGTTACCAGAAATTAATGTTTTTCGGTAACTACAGGGGACTTTAATTGGAAACCATGTTAATCGCATAGTAATTCTCTTTACCTCGTCTGCATTATCTCCTGAAAAGTGTGCAATTAATTTGTGTCATCACTGTTGCTGCTGCTGCCTTCAAACACAAACCAAATGAGCATTAGTTACTCACACACCCAGCAGTGGCCCATTTTCTTAAAGGACTTTCACAAATCACCGCCTGGTCACTCGCTGGCCTGACGGAAACAGACTGCACGGACCTCAGAAGGTGGGAAATCATAGACCTTCTCAAAGTGGGAGATTTTAATCGCCTAATAACCTTTTTCTTTTTAATTTTCTGCCATTTCCATTTTTCCTCAGAAGGAATATTTCTTTGTGTGTCTATAATACCTAATATTAACTTGATGCAACCTCTGGACTCTAAATGACTGGCTGGGACTCTGCCTTCCCCCTCTAGCAAAGACATGGACCTCATTTGTCAAACTAATCAGAGAATCATAGAACGGTTCATGTTAGAAGGGACCTTAAAGATCATCTAGTTACACTCCCCCTGCCCTGGGCAGGGACACCTTCCACCAGACCAGGTTGCTCCAAGCCCCCTCCAACCTGGCCTTGAACCCCTCCAGGGATGGGGCAGCCACAGCTTCTCTGGGCAACCTGGCCCAACCTCACCACCCTCACACCAAAGAATTTCTTCCTGAGGCCTCATCTAAATCTGCCCTCAATTGAGACCTCAGGGTCCTCTTGCTTTTACCTGACCAGTGCCCAAAACCCCATCGCACCCAGAACTGATGGTAGAGGTGTTGGTCCCTCCCCAAGCAGCGCTGTAGCTGGGACTGGGATCTCGGGGATCCCGCATGGTGTAAGGTAAAGGACTTCTCCGTGTGACCTGGCTGTGCAGCTCTTCCAAGGGGAAACCCACCATCCACCACATCCCTTGCCCATTGTCACCTCAAGCCAAGCTCACAACCTGATTTCTGACAACTTTCCAACCTGAAGTCTTAGACTGGGCTGGAGACTGGTGGAGAAGCCCAGCACTGGTTTAACTCCACGGGGAACAAGCCAGCAGAGACAATCGGGGCTGGCTCTCGGGAAGGATGAGGCTGGAAGGCTGGTTTTTCCCCGTAATGGCTCGTGAAATGGAAATTTCTAAAGTGGCCATTTAGGAGAGGGTGTTATTTATTAATGTTGGTAGAGACAACTGACATCAGAGAGAAACAGAGCCTGGAGAATTGTAGATGAACTTCCAGAAGGCCTAGAAATGGAAAGATGTTCAAGACCACAACTAAATTTATGCCTCTCTCTGGCTACCCAGCAGAATTGCTTCTTTATGACCCCCTTCTTTTAAAGACTTGTTTTCCCTCTTGCCAGTTCCCTGTACTTCAGCAGAGCTGTAAAACTGGGGCCAACCTGATTTGTTCCTGAAGGTTCTTCCTGAAGGTTCCTTGTTCTTCAAACAGCTCCACTCCTGCGAGATCAGCTACGTGGGACTCCCCCAAACACGCTCCTTGGCAGTGTTTTTTCCCACAGTATTAACGAGACAGCCCTAAACGACAAGAACATGAGTAGGTAACTAAGAACTACATAAAGGTGTGGTGGCCACTGGTGTTGAGGTGACCTTGCGCATCCCCTCACCTCATTTTCAAAGCCAACGCTGGCTTCGTGTTCTGAACAAACCCCTCCTCTCTGGTTCCTGCACCAGGCAAGACTGTAAGATCTGGATCTATTGGTGGTGAGTTCACTGGCTCCCAGAGGAGTCGACATGACCTTGCACTTTTAAAACGACGTGGTAAATACACCTGACTGACATTTAGTGTGGTGACATGCCCTTAGTTAAAGCAATAACAGTGAACAAGTGGTTGCTCTACGTACATTAACTGGCACTTAAACACCAGGCTCATTTATCTGCAATCATCATGAAAATGCAGTTGGAAAACAGGGAGGGTGGACATGATAGAAGGAGTCTGTCCGCCTCCTGAGCTGTGCAGTGGCCATGGGCAGAGTTTGCCACCACCCGGCTGTGCCAGAGAGGCAACCACAAGCCCCAATCTTGGGCTTTGCCCTTGCCCTTGGCTTACACATTTTTTACTGGAAGGAGAGTCTTACGTCTTGGGTTTTTTGCTTTAGGTTACCCCTCAAACCCCAGAAGCGTTGGTAACGAGAAGCAGACAAGCAGTTTGGTTATGCCCGATGCAGCCAGAAGGACACACCAGGGTGTTTGGGGAGGCAGGGAAGGGATCTCCCATTTGCCATTAATTACGGGAAGAAAATGGACTCACTCTGGAGATCTGATTTATTTCCAGAGTTATTGACAATCTCTTAACTGGAATGATGGAATGAAAAGCAACCATCGGTGAGTTATGAAAGGTCAATAATGCCACAAATTAATACAAACAGCATATTTGAAATCCAGCCCGCCCCGCGTTCCGTTTATGCAACAATTTCATCCAAGGTGATACGGCTTTCCAGGGAGGCTGGGGAACCAGCTCTTCTTGTGCTTCTGGGAGCCTCCAGGAGGGCAGATTGGTCCTTTACCACCACATACCATGCGCAGTCCCTGAGGCTGCAGCCTCTGGTAGCCTGTAGCCGCTTTCTGGCAGCCCAAAGGTGTTACAGCCTCCCAGCGGCTTGGTTAGGCCACCCCAACATCATGTCAAGGGGTCTTAAAATGCTGGTAAACTATTTGCATTGACAAAAAGATGTACAGAGGCGTTGGAGGGAGTCAGGATTGAGCCCTGAGTAATCATCGTTTGACCCCATGATTGGGTGCCTTCATGAGATGGTTTCTGTTGCCTAATTGGATGAACTGAGCTTTATAAACAGTTCCCTTCCCTGTTTGTAAGCAGTTCACGGGCAGCTGTAATTGTTTGAATCCACGGTGTGAATAGTAAAAAGAGCTTTAGTTAATGACTGCAGAAGCCCTTCTCGTGTGAGAGCTCTCTGGTATTTATTCACACCAGAATTCACGACACTTTTGTTTTCTATGAACGCTCCTGCAAATAAAAACTTGCTCACTCTAATGTTTATGAATAAATGCGGTCGTAAATGCCATCAAAGCAAATCAGCAGGGTTTTATTTATGCAAGAAGATGCGCAAATAAATGTTTGCTGTTTTCGCCTAGCTCTGGTGGGTGTTTAGGCATGTGTTAAAACCAAGGCTTTGTGTGCTCTCCCCTCAGCATTCACACGGTATTGTTATTTCCCACCTCCTCCTTTCCTACACTCTGATCTGGCCAGTGAATCCCTGTGCCCCAAGGGAACGCTACTAAAGTCAATGTTTCAGGTATTTATCCACATCCAGCAGCTTGTTGGGGCAGCGGGTAAGGTAGTAGGATCACCCGTAGGATGCCCAGGATCGGGATAAGAGGGAAAGGGGAATTGTAATCGCAGCCTCGTGCTGTTTTCTGCATGGTACCCATGACTTTTTTCAGCAGACGATTCCCACAACCGCTTTATTGGCACGTACCGACTAGTGGAGCGAGGTGGGGTGGGGTTTGTCTTACACAGAAGTAGTGCAGGAGGTTATTGCCATCCTGTCTCAATCAGTGCCCTAATTAAATATAGGAGAGGATTTTCTTTTCAAAATGTAAATGTCAAGCCTTGTTAAAGAAAATTAAAATGCACTGAAATTGCTGTGGTAGGAACTGTGGAGGTTCTTAAGGTAGAATATCTATATTTATTAGAAAGGGAACTAGAAAAGGAAGTATTTTCTCATCAGAATTCAATTCTTAAACTGGGCCATTTGCAAGTTACTTACAGAATTTAAGGATGTTATACAAGTTTACAAATTTCCCTTCAAAACCTGCTGTTAGGGACTGGCTCCAGGGGTGAATTCTATGTCCCAGCCTCTAAAAACTATAAAGGAATATAATCTGAGACTCACCTCTTTCCAGGATTTATCTGTAAATGCCCCTTCTCTTATCAAGATCATTTGGGATTTTGTGTTGGCCACACTTTCAGGGGGTTGGTCTTGAAGACTCAGGTCGTTCCTTTCCATTCCCTTGTTCCCTTGGGTTCTGCAGAGCACAATAGGAGAGAGTTTTAAAAATCTACATTCATCAGTATGATAATCCCCATTTATAAATCCCACTATATAAAGGCATCTGACTACTTCAACCCACAGAGACCATGAATCAGAAGTGTAAATCGGAACTTGCAGTCAGTCAAAACCAAAGTCCTAGATATGAATGCATTAGGATGGGGAGTTCAAACAGAAAACTGATAATTTTTTTCAAAGGCTTATAGAGAAGAGCTTCAGCTGATCACAGAGAGATGTTTCAGCTCTGAACCGCCATCTCAACCTGACCAAGGTCAACACTTCGGTCCAGATGTGTTTGTGCCTCCCCTGGAGAAGGTGAGAAGATGTGCCGTTTTATGGCAGCGCGGAAACACAAAATACAGTACTTATTAAATACAACAAGCTCATGTCTTTGCAAATATATGAAGTTCTTTGGCCTTCGCCGTTCAACCAGTGGTTTGTTGTTTTCATGCTAATACAAATTCTTGTATTAATAGGAGCATGGCCTTGGGTTTCTCCATCCGTATGGGAAAAAGTTACTTGTCTGATGGTAAACAAAGAACAGAAGAATTGATTCACTGTCTTCACTTTTAAAAAGATGGTATGAAGCAATAGTGAAGCAATTTTAATTGTGACTGTGTAACACTTGCGATCAGTAAGATCATTTGTGTTCTGTTTTTAGGAACCGGGGTACTAAAGAGTACATACAGCATTAGAAATGCAAAACATGACCGCATGTTCTCAGGATTTTGTCAGTGTTACATGAAAGAGCACTTGTGCTGGGATGCTCAGCTCTGAGGGTATTCTCTGTTCAGCATGTATTTACAGAGATGTATGAATATTTGATTAATGAGTCATGGTCTCTGGAGAAATTTAATAACTGTACTGCTGTACAAAGCCAGCTCCTTAACTGTTAACACAGCTGCCAATAGTGTCACTGACACTGAAGCCCTTTCTGCATCTAATATATTCTGTGGAGTAAATTCCTTCGTTACAAGAGAATCCATGGGACACATTATTCAGTTATCTGTTTTGAACTGTTGCAGGCTCAATTTACAGACCCTGATTTGTAAAGATTTTTCCAATGGAAACAAGCAGTGACACATGAGCCATAAAACAGCAGTTCCATGAGGCTGTGTTGTTAGTTGGAAGGTCAGTTCTGAAGAAGAGATCCTTTAAAAATTCTTGCATGATTGATAATAAAATAGGTGTTACTATTGTCCAAATTGCTATTTTCAGCAAATATTTTGATAACGTATTATAACAACATATTCAATATGCAGGTGAAATAAAAACCGTCAAAGCTATTGGGTGTGCATGTGCCTTATGTTTGTATAATCCAGTTTATAAAATGTAAAATGAACAATGGATGACAATATCGATGTGTATCAGACTGATCAGATTCTTACCGCCTTAAAAACTGCTCAAGCAAGGAAAGGTTGTTCAGGGATCTGCAGGACGAGGCAGAAGTTTCCTCCCCACCATGACGCCAGGCCAGAAGTGTTCTTCATTTTTGCTAAGTGGTTTCCCAAGAATAATTCACTGCTAATTCTATAATTTCTCCAGTTTTATTCCTAATACCTGTGAAGAGATCAATTTTCACTTATGAAGTCAGGTGTATATTCTAGTGGTGTTACTCCAGTTCAACTGCTTTAAATAATAGGGGGAAAAATGTCAAAAAAAGATAAATTTAGTGCAGAGGCTTTCACTGGAAGCTTTAACTGCAGGTTAGAATTATACATGCTATGCAGAATTTCCTGCAACACTTCTCCTTTGGGCCACAATGCATTACAGCAGACGTATAATGAAGCTGCTATAAAATCCGTGGTAATTAAGGGGGATTTGACAGTAATTGCAACAGTGAATCAACTTAATTATTACCTGCTTCAAAGAGAGCTAACCTGATGTTATAATCTAACCTTTCCTACTTCTAAAATGAGAGATTAAACAAGTATGTGTAGCATTTAAGAATTAAATCTGTTGAGGTAGACTTATATTAATACACTTTTCATATACATTTCATATATATGTGTGTGTGTATAGGTACAAAGCAGCTAAACGAGCAGCACCATAAGCTGACAAACTGTAGATGCGCTGACTGGATGCATTCATAAAATAAACAGAACCTTGTCTGCAGCAGAGAAGAGCCAGCTTCTCTGGTCTTTGCTGAAAGCACAGGGACCTATAGAAAGGCCGTTGCTATAAAACGCTACGACACACACAAGCCTAGTTCCTTGAACAGCCTTGTAAAGGGGATGTGATGAATGCATTGTCTTTCTGGGCTTAATTCTAAGCAAACTATTCTGAAATACCTTTAAGGTAGGCCGTAAAGCTGCAGAAGGGAGAAGCTGCTTGAGGACTTGACGGCCCTGCTGCTCACCGCCGTGGTGTGGCTACTGTCATGGTGTGGCTACTGTCATGGTGTGGCTACCATTGTGGTGTGGCTACCGTTGTGACCCCTCGACAACAACTATGCAGTACTGGAGGATCTCCTTTGTCCAAAACTGGTTTGCTGGTTTTCAGAGACTTTGCCCTTGAAATAAAAAGCAGCTTTTTCCATTCTCTTTGAAATTGAGAGCTGGGTTAGAGAGCTCCGTGGATCACCGAGCAGCCATGTCCAAACCTCCAGGTGCTTTCTCACCCCACCTTCTCACTCAGGGGTTATCAGCTGAGCCCATAAATACAAGCATCCCTTTGGCCTGTGTTTCCAGAGCTTTTGAGGTGTGTTACCTGAGAGCAGGGGGTTGCCAGAGGGTCGCTGATCCAAACCCTTCTCAAAACTCTCACCCTTGCTGTACCTGGCTGATACCTGCAGCACCATGTCTACAACAGGTGCATTTCAGCCGTGGTGTTCTAGAAGATAAGAGGTGCAACAATAAAGCTTTGAAAAAAGAAAAAAGTGGGCATTAGCATCGTCATCATCATGAAAACTTATCACAGTAACTTTCACGTGAAGTTCATCTGCAAAATTGACAAAATTAGCTTCAACTCTGCTCTGAGGAGGGGTTTGACCGTCAAGAAAGGCACTGAGGGACTGACTCCTGCGTGCCCTCAAAATAAATTTGCCAATGTTTACTTCTTCCTGTTATGTTGTGAAACAATAAATTAGAAAGACGTCTTGTTTGTTTTTTCATGTTCTGGCCCATAACTGCTACTATTAATAACTAATTTTTATTACCACAGGCCTCAGGTTTCACGGAATTATCCAGCTGACAATGTTGAATAGACAATGAGGTTAAAGATGTCACCTGCCGTGGATATGTAATTTAGCTGTTCAGCAAGAACAAAGTCTGAAATTGCATTAAGCCAAAGCCACCAAAGCCATCTCATCTTTAGGGGACACACTCTTAGAAGATTACAGCTGTTGAATTGGCCTTAAAGTAAACTTGAAAATCTGCCAGGCTTTGAACAGCGTTGTACAGTAAAAAAGGTAGAAAAGGCCAATTTAGCTTGGCAGTAAGGGAAAAAAAAATCTAATTCTGTTGCTGGCCTTGTGATTGTAAATTAAGAATAAACATGTAACTTGCAGGGGAAAGCGGGCTGTGATTTCTCCTTAACTACAGACAACAGAATCTCACCATCAGTAATTACACCGACAAACTGTGGAAGCCTCAGGGTACCTGGGAACTCATCCCTGGGACACGTGCCCCAAGCGCGTCACACCTGTATCTGGTACCAAGGCTTTTACTTAAGATGGCCCTTCCTGAAGCCCTGGGTTGTCTTCCTGGTGGCAACAGTGGCTCTCTACTCATATGTAAGTAGAGGAAATGGCAGACTTTAAATAACAAATTTTTGCCAATGCCTTTTGCTATTTTTACAATGCATTTTAAAATAAATGAGAGATTAACACAGAAAAAAGTACTTAAGGTGCATGCTCAATAACTATTTTTTCATAACGTTTTAATGGATTCAGGGTTGAGCTCCACTAAAATCTGGATTTATTAGAAACGCTCCATGCATTTCAATGGAGTTTTTCCTCATGAATCTAGATATTTTACATTATTTCAATAGAGCTGACCCTCTGATTCATTAGAAATGCTCCAATATAACCAATGGAGCATTTCTAATGATTCTGGTTTTACAGCAAATCCAAGGGTCAGCTGTACTGAAAACAATAGTGCTAACCTCTAGGTTTATTAGAAAAATGCTTTGTGTCTCAATGGAGCATTTCTAATAAATCAGATAAATAAGGATCTCCCACAAAAATGCTCTACTGGTGAAACAGCCAAATGGATTTGTTGATGATCTGTAAGGTCCCTTCCAACCCAAACCATTCTATGATCTTTTAAAAACAAAGATTGTTTAGTAGACGTTTTTTGTTGCTCATTCTTGTGTAATCCTCTCCTACCTAGAGTTTAGGTCTTCACCATTAAAAATTTTTAGTAAACGTTTCTTATAATGCCATCGAGCTGAGAAACAAATGCTGCTAACTCAAACTCTCAAGCATTTCTCACTTCATTGAAGAAGACTCTACGTTGTGGCCAACTGGCACGATGTAGGAGCTGTAGTTGCCAGGTTGGGGTTCAGGGTTTGGTGCTGTGCCGATGGCCAGGGTGGGTCCTGTCACACCCTTCTCACTGCCCCTGCTCCTGCCACAGAAATGAGGAGAAAGGGTGAGTGCTAAAACCTGTTGGAGCAGGGCCAGAGGAGGCCACGGAGATGCTGGGAGGGCTGGAGCCCCTCTGCTGGGAGGACAGGCTGA
>JAOXNO010000004.1:31938584-31943584 GCA_028565335.1 Limnodromus scolopaceus
CATGATCTTCCCAGGCACCGAGGTCAGACTGACAGGCCTGTAGTTCTCTGGATCATCCTTCCGGCCCTTCTTGTGGAGGACTGTGGAGGCCCAGACTTGCGATGGAAGACGAACATCTCTTTACGGGAAGGAACACAACTTGCCTCGTGAGATCCGCACACAGAAGAGAAATCCCGCTGCAGGAGCTTCCCCGGTGCTCCTGTACCACCCTGAATGTGCAATTTGCAGCTTCTTATCAAACCGTATGATTTATGAATTACGGATGGCTACACACTGATGCCTCAGCGCAGCTTGGCTATGCTCTGTGGTTCTCTCACCTGAAGAATGTGGATGACACTCATGGCTAGTCAAGAGAAGCTGCCAAGCGTCCTCTGATATATAGTACAGAGATTGCAGCGCACAGAACTTGCAAGAAGAACGAAATCAAGTTCTTGGCCTCCAGGCATTACCATGTATCTCAAACCAACCTTCAAAGAAAGTTATTACACCGGAGTGAGAGCAGATCAAATCAGACTGCAATGTTTGCTTATTATTGTCAGTTTTCAAACTGCAACCTATGCTATCTCCGAGCAATTTGTCCTTTGATTTGAAGCTGATTGAGAGCAGAAGAAAATGGCTCAATTATAAAGTTACCATAGCTGGATCTCTTTCCAAGTGCGCCTAACTTAATTTCAGCTCTGCCTCGTTCTGAGGAAATCTCTGCTGTAATTTGGCAATCTTCTCAGGCTGGTCCTGAGGGGGTAGCATAAAATAAGAAGGCAATTCACTTCCATCAGGCTTCTGGGTTTGCAGCTTAAGCTGATGGTATTGAAATGAAGGTGAGATTTGTTTAAACCTCTTCTGGAGTGAAACAGCCATTTCCAGCTGCTGCCATATCTCAGCGTGGAGTGGCAGGAGGGAGGGGGGATGGAGTTTAGGTGCAGGTGGGATGAGATGATCCATACAAAAATTCAGCATGTTCTCCTGGAGAACAGTGAGGTTCTCAAAAACTGAAATGAGAGTGATTCAAACTGTCCTCTTTGGAGCATGTAAAAATCATATGCTTTAAAAAAAAAAAAAAAAGAGGGAAAAAATGCTCTAAGAGTTGAGGTGAGACTCTGCAAACCCTGTTGTGCCCACAGAGCCACTGAGATTGCTAAGCACAGCCCCAGGAACATGGTTCAGGACCACTGCCCCTTTCCTGAGGGTAACAGGAAGAGAACGGCCATTGACTACTAGTCCTTCGGGCATCCAGCAGCATTGCTTCTAGTAGCCAAGGTGCCCAGCGAGATTCCTGATAGGAAAGCTAAGAGACAGCCAGCTCACAGAGGTGCAAGTAGGAAAAAAGTCATTATTAGAGAGCAACAATGCCCAAGAAGCCTGGCTTTTAGCCACCACATGCACTTGCCTTATAATTGTTACAGCCTTTAGACAGCCGAAGTAGCCCACACTGCCCACTCACTCTCTTTTTCCTAAAGATTTGGGGAAGTGACTCAAAACATTAGTTAAAATTTAATAAAAGCATTAATAAAAAAATTAAAAATTAATCAAAGCATTAATAAAGGAAAGTTGTTTCATCTCCAACATTTATGTTAACCTACAACAGAGCTCAACTATCTCCCAAACATGAAATACTTCAAATACTGCAGTAAGAAAATAAGGGTTTAGCTTAGGAGGGCGCTGGGTAGATAGACACAGTCCAGGAAAGCACTGAGGTAACTCCATCCTGGGTGTTACCAGCTCAAGAGTACTGAGTTTGGAGACCGAGTGGCTTTTTTGACCACCAAAGTGGTCCATTTTGGTTAAAGATGAGGCTTGTGAGGTGCAAAAGCTGGTGCAGGGCTGCCTTGCTAACCTGATGACACGCTGTGGGCTGCACGTCCTGCTACAGAAGGGGGGATATGGACTTTGGGGTCCATGGTCCCAAGTCAACCTTCTCAAGGGAAGGGATTCTTTCCCTTTAATCATGATCTTAGAGGTTACCTTGCTTCCACCAGGCTTTGAAGTGGTTACTCTGTTGTCTTCTGGCAGGATGGCAGTACCAGAGTGGAAGGATTGCTCTGCCACGGTGCTCTGTTGTTTGTAGGCAACAAGCTGTTGGGTCTGCTCTAGGAGTGCTGCTGCGCTGTTCCAGCCTTTCCCTACCAGAGGTTTCTCTCTCTTTCTCCTACAGCTACTCACTTTCTCTCCCACTTTTTTTCCTCTTCAAAGCCTTCAGAATCAAGGCACTGAGTATTATCAGTGAATTAACTCCCCCTCTCCCAAACAAACCACCACACACACCAAAATGAAGCCATGAAATTTCAGGTTCCTTTGTGCTGCATCTCACCAGAATTACACACAAGCAACTGCAGCTCAGTTCTAGGCTTGGCTGAATCTTGCCAGCTTAAAATAAAAATAAAGCTATTATAATAAGACATTTCCACTGGGTCATTTTTCAAAGTAACACAGAGAGGAAAAGACAAAGACTGAAGCAAATGCCAAAAAAAATTGGACAATACCCCCCTGCACATACAAAGATTTTGGCAAGAATCAGTCTGTGTGACCCAGTCTGTGTGTTACATATGCAGATATTTATTTTTTTACACCACCCTATCGGAGCACCTAGAACTTGACATTAGAGCAAACCCAACCTTTGCAGAGAGGTGAGCTTTTCCAAAAAGACAAATAATCCTTTTCACTTGTGACCATGGTTAGTGCCCACCTTTTCTTGCACTTCACAAGTGGTGAATGAGAGGTCTGATTAAACATGATACAAAAAGAGCTTGCAAGTAGCACTGTTTACTAACATTTCAATTTCTATGCCTCATTTATTAGACTTAGAATAAAAAGGTTAGAGGGGTGTTTGGGATTGTCTTTAACCTTGATGATATTTCCACTGAAGCAGCATAATGGCTCTTAATTGCTTAAGTGAAGAGAACATGTTGACATGTCCTTCTTTGTGCTTAAAGCTCTGTGCCTAAACCATTATGCTAATTCAAGCATTATATACACCAAAGTATTTATGGGACTGACACAAGTGATGTTGCAGGTAAAGGGCTGTGAAATGGTCTGTAAACAGAGAGAATTGATTCCAGGCCCAAAGCAATGCTGTTAAAGTCACAGACATTGAACAGCCAGCCCTACAATTTCTATCCAGATTGTCAAACTGGGTCAGACGGTGTCAGCAGGGCTGCCATTAGAGATCAGATGGGTGGCTTTAATAATATGTAAACCAACCACATAAACGCAAATTAACATGGAAGCAATACCGACTCGACTGGGCTTTTTTTTTTTTTTTTTTTTTTTCCCGTGCGCAGCAGATTTGGTCCCGGAACACTCAGTTGTAACATTTGCTAAAACACTTAGGTGTTCAAAAAAAAAAGAGAGAGAGAATATCAGCAGTAGGACTTGTTACTGCTTTTTTTTTCCTAGTCAAGAGAGCAGCACTGCAATTTGAAGGGATCACAAAGAATATGTGCATCACATGGATCTTTGTACGAAAAGAAATAGGCCCGTGAAGGGGTTTCATTTGCTTATCCATCACATGAAACTGGACAGATTGTTTGTGTTTTCCTCCTTGGGTCTAAAGCTAACAGTGCGGTTTTACATTAAGCTGAAATAATTTATTCTCTTGCATGTTTTCTTACTAATAACCCATAGGTTTTGGCACTGAATAGAATTTTGAAAATACAGTTTCCTTTAAACCCTGCATCTAATTTATTGCTTGCATTTCACTAATTTTAGACAGGCAAAGGAGACTGATCAGCTCTGCCTTTATTTCTGCTTATTTTTATTTTTGGCTCTGGAGTGCTAGGACTGACACTTTTCTGTTTAGCTTTGAAATGATGTAGAGCAATGTCTTAGCCTCTATATCTTTCTTATACACTCAGAGCAGATAGTTCACTGATTTTGATTTTTTTAAATGTCACGAGGACAGTATCATTCATCCTAGACCTCATATGTAAAATGTAAACCTCAAAGGGAAGTCCTATATTCATAGTAGCCTGTAGAAAATTATCATACTTTGGTGATTATTTAAATGACAAAATAATTTAGATAAATACAAAACAACAGATTTCGTAACAATTCTTTCTATAAAAATAAAAATATAAATATTTACCTTGAATTCACTGGAGTGTCCTTTGCAGCTGATCCTTCAATAAAAAAGAAATTTGAGATTCAACAGACCCAATTATACATAAAAATCTAGAAAAATATGAAATAGTTGTACCCATTTCTTCATACTACAAAAGCTATGTACTTTCCAGCAAAGCATACCTTGGTCACGCATCAGCATTTTCTCTTTTTTCCACCCTGGGATATTTTTGATTTAATGTCACTTTATAGATTGCTGCATCGCAAAAAGAATTACACTGCAAAAACATTACCTGACCATGCTGTTCAAAAAGATTTTGGAATTATGCGTCCAAGATGAGCATGCCCATTGAGATTACCAGGATATTCATTGCATTCTGACACTTCTTGGATCAAATGTATAATATCATAACAAAATATTTGATGAGTGTGAAAAGATGTATTTTTTAGTTTAGATGTTGGAATAGCAGAAGGTGCTGGGGCCATTTAACCCCAGGAATTCCCTTCAGTTGTGAAGCGAGTAATTTTGCAATATTCAGAAAAGTCAAATAAATGGATGAAGGACTTGTAACAACTGAAGGGAAGTTACATTAAGAGACTGAAAAAGGATGCAGGACCCAAAGTGGTATCAAAGATTGCCTTTGTGAATTTGAGTAAGACACTTAATCTAAATCTCACTTTTCAATCTGTAAAATGGGACTGACAGTATTTCCTCTCCTATTGAGATAGTTGGACGGACAGGGATCGTCCCAGTTCCTCGTCCGGTGGATCCTCCCTCCTCCTCCTCCCATTCAAATATACCCGGCTCTTAGCTACTTCTCACAAATACACATGTATCACCCGAAAGAGCCTGTTTGGAAAATGGGTTTCCAAAATATGACAGAAGATATTTTTGTCTGTGTTTATACTAAATGGCAGCATGTTCATTCCTTTTAAAATGCTGT
>JAOXNO010000004.1:31948584-31991084 GCA_028565335.1 Limnodromus scolopaceus
ATAAAACATTATTCAGGGTACACATTAAAGAATCCTGAAGACACCAATTCCAAGTCAGCTCCAGAGCAAGTTAGATCTCTGTATTGCCTCAGTCAGGCATCCTATGGGAAACCCACAGGGAGGTGATGAGATAACGGTAACAGGGCCTGACCGAGGCACAAGTGAGCTGAACTAGAGTCACTCAGAAAACTTCAGTACATTTTTCCTAACTTAAATGTGTTTCATTATGCAACTTTAATGATGAACTTTTGGTATATTGTGTGCACATGAACACATTTCACCTCAACAGCTCTGGAATAATTGTATGGCATGATTGTATAATATACGATTAACACGAGCAGGGCATTCTGTATAAACGTAGATCTGATCATCTATGGTAAGTTGGGTATGGCTAATGGTATAAAAAATACTACTTCATGCACATACCACTCTGGTGTTGGGATACTATTTTTATTATTGTATCACATAGCCCAACGAATCTAATTTCTGGATTTTAAAACTGCCTTTAGAAATGGCCTTGTAAGATAGCAGGGCTTTCAGCTTTCAAGGGCAACTGAAAGCTTTCTGCAGAGGAAAAAAAGCCCAGAGGCCTACTGAATTAGTGCTGGAGATGTCCTGGTTTGAGCTCAGCCCCAGATCACCTCTGCTGAAGACACTTTGCCTGCGGAGACTCATCCTGCAATTAAAATGACGTGGTGAAGGCTGGCACGGCTGAAGGATCCCACCCAAGTCAACAATGGCTCTTGCATGGATAGAAGATCCTGCTCACCTGGATCTGATTGCTGGATTAACTGGGCAGAAGGCAACAAACAGTACTGGTCTTCAGGAGAGCTGCTCTGGGCTCCTCGATGCTTCCAGCTTGTAACGCAGCAAAATCTTCCTGGAGTGCCCAAATCAAGACAGCAGAAGATCTGGGGGATAGCAGTATGAAATGTGCTGCCCCTCTTCCCTCCTAGAGTTGAAAGAAAAATATTTAAGCTACTGAAATAAAAATATGAGTGGTCATTAAAATTTGTGGAGTATGTGTTTATTCCCCATAAAAAAGTGTGAGTTAGAATTGGACATTGCAAGGCTGCTCCATAAAGAAAATAGCTTCTTCTCTTGGCACTCAGTGGTTTTCTTTGTGGAACTTTTCCATCAAAGCTTCAAAGTGCAGTATTTCAAATACCCATTTCCTTCCGTCTTCCTCCAAGCAACTGAAGGCCGACTGGGATTCATGCCCTGGTAGAAATTTGAAGCATTTCACCATGGGGTAAAGAACTTCAGACATCACCTGGGGGCTTTTAGGAGCACCAGTAAGGGAAAATTCAAGGAGAATCTGATAAATCAGAGTCTCCCAGACGTCTGGTCCTATTTCTTTCGAGACTGCTCTGCCTGCTCTTTGAACAGTCCTGCTTTGACCAGGCTCCATGACTCCAGATGAAGCCCACCTCACCATTGTTTCTATTCAGAATTTGAATAGACAAAGCCAGCAGGTTCAGACCCCAAACCTACAAAGGCATCACACAGTTCAAATTACAGCAGGTAATATTTTGGTGCCTTACCCTGTCACTGAGCACACAGCCTTGAAACTACGATAGTCCTCTAGTCACCTACACAGTTCAAGGGGGAGTGCTCAGTGTCTTGGGGATTTAGAGCGTCCATCTCCACACAAAACCACTCAGTCCTGTAAATGCTAAGGGAAACAGAAATTACGTTTTTAGACATTGTAGGCACCGAGATTAGGTGACAGAGGAATTGCAATTGGATCCACTTGCTTGGATCACAATTTTGGGTGCTACAAAGACACTTGAAGGATTCTCCCTGGACCCTGAATGGCTTTTATTCCCACAGGACCTCACTAACTTCTGAAAATCTCCACCTTCTCCTTTTCTCTCACTCATTGGTGGCACATGCCCTGGTAGAAGGAATGAAAAAGGGCCCTTTGTTAAGCCAAACACTGTTTTTTTCTTCCTGCCTCTCCAGTTCTGGTAGCCCAAGGGATCTATGCTTCTTTGACTTGTGTCTCCCTGTCCGCTGCCTTCATTCTCAGTAGCTACATCTCTGTCTCCTGCTGACCACATCAGGGCCATTTATCTCCATAAGATGGCTAATTTCCCTTGTCTGGTAGATCAGAAGTGCCAGTCGGAATCTCAGTGACACCTATATAAATCCAGATTAAACAGATTTTTAGAAGTAGAAGGAGCATTTGACCTGAAATCTTCGGGGGTTTCAGGTTTGTTGCCTAAATCACTGTGTGGCTAATTTACATTGCAATATATAGGTTCTCACTTCGTGGCTCTGTGTACGCTTTGAGCAAACATTGCTCTTACCTGTACTTGCTAGTACAAAAGAGATCCTTCCCTGGATGACCCATTCACTGTGAAAACTAGAAATGGGAAAGAAGAAAACCACAGGAACTGTTTTGTTGTGGGTTTGGGGTGGTTTTTTCATTTTCATAAGCCGCACAGTGAAGTCCAGCAATGGAGATGGGGCTGATGACAATGGCTGCCTGCCTTCGTCATATCCTTTTGAACCCTAATACAAGAAAATGCCATTAACTCCTGCGAAACCTGAAAAGAAGCCCACCAAAGATGCTCAGCAGCTGCATGGTGTTTACCAAGTCTCAAAAAATTCTTTTGTTTGTTAATATGCTCAATGTCCATTTTATATATCAGTCTTTGGAGTCCTCTGATGAGCTAAGGTAATAAATATTCTTCATCTTTGGAAAGAAAGTAGGTGAAGAATTAACTGACTTAGAAAAAGCAGCAATAGCGGAGGTCAGGTCTAGATTCATGGGCTTCAGCCTCAAATTCAGCCTCTCTGAAATTCGGATCTGACATGTCTCAATATAAAATAGCACTAAACCTGATAATCTCAAATCTTGGGTTATTCCAGTTATGTCTTTAAATGGCATGATTGTTATATCTGTGTCCTTTGTTTTCTCCTGGAGTAGGCAGATACAATTAAAAAATTACCACTCTGCTACAAAAAAAACCTCCAGCCTAATTCTAAATATTAGAAGTAGCAGCTTAGGAGTGTGGGAACAAAAGTTGTTATGGTCTTCTGTGATACTTCTGTCTATTGTTAGTAAATAGATGGATACACAGATGCCAGTCAGGATAGTCATGTTGATGCCAGGTCAGTGGTGGTGCTGCACAAACCAAGAAGCATTTTACATTTCTTTTGCAGTGTCGGAACACACAGTCTTACCACTCATAGCAATATTTTAGCCCCATGAGGACTGCCAGCCCCTCAGCTGTTTGAATCCACGCTTTCTCACAATGTTGGAGTTTCTGATTTTTGGTTGAGTATGGTTCTGACCAAAGTACTTCACCGTGAGGAAGCAGCCAAAACCCTAAAATAGATTAGCATTCATTCTGATGAAGCTAATTAGCAGCGTCAGTTGTAGTGCATCCTACAATATTTTGAATCTAGAGTTTCCATCTTCTGCTTTCACTTCCCACTCAAGACTCATGCTCCAGGTCTTTATTTAATCCCACTTTCTAGTTTTGTCCCATTAACTATTACGCCCTGCCAGCATGCAGCTAACTGGCCAGGTAATCACATCAAGGTTCTAGTTAAATTTTGATGTCAGTGTTGCATGGGGCATGAATTTAGAGAAGGCTGCACTCACGTTAAGAGCCTGCTAAGGAAGGTGGCAGAGGTGGGGAGTGAAGTGGTGGATTTCCAGGTTGAGGGATACGATGGAAGTATGAAGATCTCCTCCCGTAAGGCAGAGGAAGGAATCTCAGTCCGACATTTTCCTTTCCCCCTGCACTTGCTGGGAGATGTAGCCTTGAGCAAGTTGCACAAGGCTAGAAATAACAAAGACAACCCAAGTTTTAAGCTGAAGGCACTGAGATACAGGACAGACCACCAGCTTTGAACAGGCTTCAGATTAAGTTGTGATTAAGACATATTGAGAATATATTTTCAGGTTTCTGTGTCAAGATTGGGCCAATGGACAGGCCAGAAGTCAAAAGTCACCAGAGCTGTGTAAGTGGCCGTGCCTTCTTGCTCCTCACAGAGCAAGGAACTACAGACAGGAAGGACTTCCAGGTGATGACTGACAGCATCATCTTCTCTGCTATGGAGAAGAGCTGGCATATAAAGAAGTTTTTGTTTCACTAATGGCTGTTAGTTTGTATCCCTTTGCTTTGCTTCTCTCTTCTTCATCACTGACATTTTCTACATGGACCCAACAGAGAGTCTAAGTGGAGGAAAAGTATAACAAGGCGACAAGTTACTTGTTCATGTTAAGTTCTTAAAAAGGAAAGGAACAGATCAGGACTGGTGTTAGAGCTGCGATGGATTAATATTTAAGTATACATCCTTCCTTGCAGCCTGTCATACTGTCATCTGCAACGCTGTCCTCCATCAAAACCCTCTTTAAAGCTTGCTGCTACAGCTGACACCTCCACTTCATCAGGGCAGCAGCTAGGCTGTCTCACCGGATACCACCCCCAGGCTGAAGGGCCGGCCATGACTGCAGAAATGTCCTCCCCCTGCCTCTCAGGCTGCTGCAAAGCAGAGCAGCTCATGGGCTGGGTGGAACCAACGTGGCATGTGGACAACCCTGGCAAGCCTTCACATTAATCCAGCAAGAGGGTCAGCACCTGAGAGGATGTTTGCAGTGTTCTGTAGGTGCTTCCTCAGATTCATCAGTATTTTGTCATGTCTTCTGCTTCCAGCTAGGTCCAAAGCACCATCTGCACTGAGTGACCCACCTCACTGTGAGTCACAGATGGTTCAGGTTGGAAGGGACCTTAAAGGTGATCTAGTTCCAACCCCCTGCCATGGGCAGGGACACCTCCCACCAGACCAGGTTGCTCAAAGCCCCATCCAGCCTGGCCATCCCAGGGATGGGGCAGCCACAGCTTCTCTGGGCAACCTGGGTCAAGGCCTCACCACCTTCACAGCTAAGAATTTCTTCCTAATATCTAATCTAACTCTCCCCTCTTTCAGTTTAAAGCCATTACCCCTCCTCCTATGGCTCCCCTCCCTGATCAAGAGTCCCTTTAGGGGCTGGAAGGGGCCTGAAGGTCTCCTTAGAGCCTTCTCTTCTCCAGGTTGAACAACCCCGGCTCTCTCAGCCTGTCTTCATAGGAGAGGTTTTGCTTGTCCTAGTCCTAGTTTTTCTTGTAGTTCAGGCTACATGGACATGTCACAACTGGAAAAGTCTTATCTAGTTCTTTTGGGATTCTTGGCAGAAGTCAGACAGAAAAAGCAATTGTACTTGTCTGGAGTCTCCTGTTCTCCTCCTAGAGATGGATTCAGTCACAGGAATTCAACTAACTGATCTAAAGGAGAGAGGAAGTCTATGGAAAACCTTGGTTAGATTCTCGATGCCCCTTACTATGGACTCCTAAGGATTTTCCAGAGCACGGAGGAAAACTAACTATGTCATTTTCTTGAGATCAGCTCCTGATACAAAGGGTCTGAGCACATGTGTGTGTGTGTCTGTGTGTGTGTCTGTATGTGTGTGTCTGTGTATGTGTGAAATCAAACTGTCTAAGCGTGATGTAATTTCTGTATTTTGGCACAGCAAAATGGGACAGAATTACTTTTCCTATTATCTTCCAAAAGTTATGGAAAATGATATGAAATATATTCTCTAGGAAAAAAAAAAAGTTATTTTTTTAAAATGCAATTTCTTTGGCAGTTTATTAATTCGTTATTCATTCACTCTCTTTCACGTTGTGAAGGCTTGCTATTATGAAACATTCTGTGAAAAAAATGAACCAAAAAAAAAAGTATACTACTTCTTTAAAATATATTGCAAGAATCCTCATTTCCAGATTTTTATTGCAGCACTAGCTGGTATTCTTGCATGCAGTTTTGTAATTTATTCTGAACATTCCACTTAAACCTTTTTTCAATAGCATGATTTTATTAGAGTCAGCTCACTGGACTTTCCCAAAAAGGTATTTAAGATCAAATAAAACCAGTGCTTGGAAAAATATCATTACAATATGAAAGCAGTTACAAAAACATTAGTACTGCAAAGTTTTATTTCAAATGGCTGAGCCTGCTGTACCCCAGGTTATTGCACTTCTACTTCCTCAGACACACTCACTGGAAAAATGGGAAAAACTGTCATCTTAGCAGTTTTTACCTGTTTCTCAAAAAAGCACCCAATTTATAGGGAAGCAGCAATTTTTTTCAGCTGGACCATTAATAAGAACAGCAAACTGCCCTTTGTTCCTGCGTTCCCTGTCTATGCAGAGGATTGTTCCCCTCGTGATGTGGCGAGTGGCCAGTTCCAGGGACCTCAGCAATTCCCCGGAGTGATTGGATTTGGGCAGAACAGTGTATCCAGTGAGGCGGGAGTGTGGTTTGGCCAGTAGGGCAAATCTGCTGCTGATACCAACAATAGTTCATTTAAGAAACACCAGCAGGTTGGCTTTACCTATATATAATGCAAAATACCCTTGATGATGCTGCACAGCATGGACACTGCTGCTGTGGTAAGAGGGTTCTGCGCCCCACGCCTGGCAGACAGTGCCTTAGCACTGGGTCCTGTATGAACCAGTAACCACCAGCACCGCTCCCTGCTGGGATGACAGCAAATGGCCAGTCCCACAGGACTGGAGTCATCGGCTGTTTTCCCTCCAACACCGGTAGGATAAAGCCATTGACTGAGCCAGTCAAGAGCCTGCCCGTCCCCCGTGTCCCAAAAGAATGAGTCCAAACCTCCACGGCAGAGTGAGCCTCCTCCTACACAGACCCAAGAGCTGAAAATGCTGCCAGACTTCACAGCCAGGCACTTCGGGCAAATATCTTCCTTCTTCAGATGTTGTTTTCATCAGAAAGGAGATAACTGACAGCCGGCACTGGTGGATCTGGAGTTCAAGCTGATGCTGTTGAGCATTTTTGAATTTCATGACATGTTTTAAAAGAGGTCTTTCTGGGGGCTGTTTCTGCATGTAACCTCCCTTCAAAAATTGATGGTGGTCAATAGAAAAAAATATCCTTAAACTCCACTAAATTAAAATCTAGTCTAGAGAATAAATGAAAATGATGAAGTAAGATAAAAGAAATCTTAATTGCTGTGTCATCAGATTCTCTGACACAGTATTTTATTTGCCATTCTTTTATTTGAATGCTTATATTTATTTTATGGGATAAATCCGAGGAGAAAGTAAACATTTGAACAGTATCTCTTGGAAGCAGTTGTGTTCCCCTTTTTCCCAACCCTTTCCTAGGCTATTTCTCCCCAAGCAGCATGTGTAGCAAAGCAGCATCAGCACACTTAAGTTTGAAGATCAGGTGTTATGCGTGGACTTTTAAATCCTCTTTTAAAATCGCAAGTTACTGTTCATATTACTTTTCTAAGTAGAAATATGCTTAAAAAGTAAAGTCTTTATTGCTTCTTAAAAGGCGTAGTGCTCTGTGATAAATTCTCATATTTTGACTGTTAATATGTTTGAATGAAAATTATTTATACATTTTGGTGAGGTTGAATGGTTTTCATTTGATTGCTGCCTCTGGAAATGAAAGCAGAGTAGCAGGAAATTTACATGTCATGCTGTGATGTATATCCAGATTATGAGATGATTGTGCAGCAGATGAACACCAAGTAAAATCATTTGCATCAAACTGTGACAACTGCAATTCCTGACAAGGCCTCTTAGTTTTTTGGGCTATTATCATTGTACAAGAATATAATCTATTGACAGCAGGGCTGTTTAATACATTTAAAGGCAGACAGTGGAAGAAATCTTAACTGTTTTCATTCACCACTGCACAAGGGTGCAGATCAAAAGTGAATTATATTTAAAAATATGCATGTATGATGATAAGATGCATGACATTCATCAACCTGTTTAGTCATGGTTAAGCTGCGATGGTGAAGATCCAATATTACTGCCATATGTGGTCTGAAATAGAGACGTGAGACTGAAAATTATATTATTGCCCAGTAGAAGTGAATAAACAGGGGAAGACATTCTTTCTTAATCTTTCTTAACCTTTCTTCTTGGATTAAATTCTGCCCTTTTGTACTTTTGTAGAAGTATTGTGCCTTAACTTCAGCAAAGCAAATTTAAGCTTTTTAAATCTGCTGGGGTTTTATTCCCTTTTCTGTGGCAAAAAGCATCCATATTTTTTTCCACAATAATAATATAAAGAGTTGCCTTTGTAGGACTTCTGATATCAACTGGCTCTGGATCGGGATCCAAATAAACACTAATGCATTACATTTCCCATGTCATGTATGGGATATTATTTTAAAATTATTGGGCTAAATTAATTAAGGTATTAAAAGAGAGAATGAAGGGAAAAACTATCTAATTATTTTTAAAAACCCATATTTTGGTGCTCTTTACAAAATGCTGCAATCCTCTCCAAGGTCCAGGACAAGCAACTCCTGATCTACTTGTGTTTTGGAGCATTTTAGTGTGAAAAATACTGTTGAACCTGTTCACCCCAGCAGTCAAAAGATAGCTATTATTGTGGACGCAGCCCTGAAAGCGCAGCCCCCTGACAACACTGGGCTCCAGTGGATGCATGCACTGTGAACTGGTGAAACACTGATGATACTGGTGAGCAGTCTCCGTGCAGAAAAGACCTGCCACAAGGTTCCTCCAGGGCTGTGTTGGTGACTGTAGCACCACAACTGACCGATGGGTAAGTTAAAAGGTTTTATTAATTGTTCTTAACCCTCCCAGGGAGAGTAAAGGAGTAGAATGAGCAGTCTGTGGGAGGGACATCCCTGCTAAGCTGCGCAGGCAGAAGGTAGCTCTGCTGGAAGCAACTAGTGGCTCCACCAAAAAAAGCACAAGCGATGTGGGGAGGTCCAGCTCAACCACAACCCAACCCATCCTGTCTGAGTGGGAGCAGATTTCGGGTGCGTGTAGAAGCTGAGTGCTTTCAGATGAGTACACTCATAATCACAAGTGTGGTGCAGAAACACTTAAAGCAATGTCAGCGCAGGACCGCAGGCTGCATGGTGGCCCTTGTTCCAGACCTGAAATTTTTTCCCAAGCTTGGGAACAAAAAAGCAGCCCATTTTGCCTCTGTGGAGCTCACATGGGGGAGGAGACGATGGTCAACGCCAAGGAAAGGCTGCGTGCACTGAGGACAGTGTAGGGCACAAACAGTCTGGGGAGCACAGAGAACCACAGGCAGACACAAGGTGTTCATTTTACCATAAAGGGAAGAATTTCAGCATATTTGTATTTTTACTAGCTCCAGCATTCAGAATAAAGAGAAATGGAACAATTAAAAAGTGCTAGCCTTTAAAAATTGCTTTCTTGAATATTTTGCTTGCAGTCAGGAAGGCAAGCATTTTTTCCCATACGGTAAAACAAGGCTCTCATGTCAGCATGTCTACAGATGCTGAAGGTATTCTGGAAAAGCAAGAAAATTACTATTTCTGAGACCCTTAATAAAATTGCAAAAGTTGGCACCGCAATACCATAATACATAATACCATAACACACATTAATGGCAGGAGGTTCCCAGGTGCAATGGCTGGATACACCAAAGTTTTCATCAGCGCACTAGTAAGTTAGAGAACTAAGCAAAGACGAAGGACTAGGAACTTCTGCATTCCTTTTTCCCTTCACTTTTGACTTGTGTGATGTGATACCAGTCATCTAAGCTAACTTTTTGTCAGCCCTTTAATGATGAAAGGGCAAATCTGCAGTATTTCTTACCTCCCACAGCTGTCAGCAGGGTTGATTAACGTTGACAAAGGTATTTCTGGTGTGATATGCAAGGAGTTGTTGCTCTTTCGCCACCTCGGTCCAGATTCCCGCTGGGAGTCCATTCCCACCTCTGCTTGCACTTTCTGGGAAGTGAAGTGGTCTTGGGAGATTCCAGTGGGATGTTGTAAGCTGTAAAAATGGTTAGAAATAAAGAAAAAGGTTTTAGTGATTTTGCAGGGAGGCCAGCAATGATGCAAATGTAGCTTTCTCTTTAGACTGAGACAGAAAAGTGGGATACTCCTAATGACGTGCCCTGCCACTAAGCAAATCCCATTACCACTAACGCTTGTTTTGCTTCACCAAACACTCCAAATCCATGTAGGGTTCCGTCTTCTGCTGTGCTGTGTTTCATACAGTGATAAAAAGGGGTCGTTTTCCTGTGGATTGAAGGGTGTATCATTCCTGCTTCAATAAAAGGTGGAAAAAAACTGTCTGACTGGGACAAGAACATTTTACCTGTGTTCATTTTGGTGATAAAACATGCATAAATGAGGAAGGACAACTGGATATTGTATCATCCAAAAAGTTGGGAGTCCTTTCCATGCATTATCAGACCTTTCCTTCTACCCTCATCCCGAGTATGTTTTATCACCAGCAAATACCATATTTTCTTCCCGGTACCGAACTGCTTTTTTTCCATTGTAGGTGCTCACCTTGTTTCGTTAGTGCTCAGGCAATACAAAGTTTCTGTTTCTAATACTACAATATTACAATCCTACTTCTATAACAAGAAGCGTGAGAATGTCAGCAAATATCTCATGATCAGTTCAAAGGGTGAAAAGCTGACACTGCTGACACTTAGGTTTCACACAGGTGAAATTCCTTCATTTTTATTACAATTATCGATTCATCTGAGACCAAGGCTCAGCTCCATGGGTCAGGAAGCCCACATGCAGGGCATGGAAAACCTCTAGACTCTAAGACAAATATTTAAGCAGCACTGCACTCTTCCCTTTCCCCTAATACCCGAGTTATCATCCCGTTCTGCCTCCAGAGAAGATGACACTCAACCAGTCTCACATTTTGATGACGCCACCTTCATCAGCGTGGCTCAAGCGCTGGTGGGAGTTAAAACCCACAGCAAGGTTGCAGCACTCTAGAACATTTCCACCTCCCGACCGGAGGTTTCTGCGTGTTGCTTTATTTTGACATTGGAGAAGTTGCTGCATTTGGTGAGGCAGCTAAATACTAACCATTTGGGGGTCTTTCAAATGTCAGCGTAGCGCTAATATGAAATCAAACCTGTTTTTATTAGATACTCCTGATTCACCAGAGAAAACCTACAGATTAAAAAGTTATCAGGTTTATGATGTCGTCCTTTTTGGAGCCGAGGAGCAGCTGTTGCTACATAACAGCTCTGAGCCATGATGAACATTTTGGGAGAAGGGGTAATTTTTAAATAAAAAAGAATGTAACTATTCTGGAAGAAAATCTGGCCACTGACTTCATTTGACATGTGTAATAGACTGTGATAGTTTTTTGGGGACTGCACGATGCAAAGTAAAACGAAGCTGGTAATAAGCAACTTGGCATTTATTCTTTATGTAGGAATATTTGTTCCTCAAAGTCAGACTATGTGGAATATTAGCATTTGAATAAATTATTCAACACTTTCTAGAGAACGCAAGGGGAAAAAATCTTTTCAGCATTATAACATGACAATCTACAGGGTAGTAGAAAAAGAAGGCTGTCATTTTTTCTTCAATTACAAAAGGCAAATATTTATTATTTATAAGTATTCGCCTTGTATAGGCTTAAATGTTATTTATGAACCTGTTGCATAGTGATTTTCAATGTAACTCATTATTTTTAGCCTTAGGGTGTTGTAAAGGAGCATGGATATATTTAATGACACTCTGCTAGTCAGCGCAATTACACTGTAATCATTATGTAAAATGTGCTATTAATTAAACCAATTTCTAGTTAGAACATTCTCTTCTGCAGGGCTTAATCTTAATCTCTGGCAATCTTTCTCTCTGTTTTTCCCCCATTAATTATATGATTACTTTTTAAGTTACATATGATAAAATATGTTTTTATTTTTAAGCTTAATATGCTCAATTATTTGTATTTATCATGCCATTTGCCTGAATTATTGAAAAGGTTTTATTTGCCGAACAAAAGAAAAGAAAAAAGAAACATAAGATCAGGCAGTTATCTGGGAGTCAACAGTAGTTTGATGGCTGACAATTGTTTCCGATATTCTTTTTAGATGTTGTATGGCTGAACTTAATTTTCAGTTCAGAAACATCTCCTCTTTAATCTTTCCCTTTTATCCCAATTACCACACAAAAAACCTACACCCCTCTTCATTTATACACAGAAGCAAATCTCCTTATTTTCCCCCATTGGACTGGCTCTTCCTGTTAGTATTTTGTTAAAAGAAATGTAGTTACACTAAAACATTGCTCAGTCTTACCGCAGTTGACATGAACACCAACCAAATAATTATTATTAAGGCATTATGGTATTTTTCAGCTACAAATTAATACTGTTAACAATTCTAGTTAAAATAATCACATCTAAATGTCTACTACACTTCAGAAAAGGAAAAAAATCACCTAGTTCTTGAAGTCATCTTTGCTCTGCTCTGCAATGACCCCTTGTGGAAAATAGACTTGAAAAGAGGAGGAATTGGCTCTAAAGTCTGTATATACCTTGGAAATTTGTTATAGATATGTAAGAGTAAAATGTTTTGTTCTTGCAAAGTCTGATGGTCAGGGATTATGGACCAAGAAGCCTGAAAAGTCTCAGGTTCATTTTATGTGAAGTCCCAAGCTTTTGGGAGGTCCCCAGTTCAGGGTCTCCATGTCAGGGTCTCTACAGCAGCTCCTCCTCCGTCCACGCAGCAGATGTGGGTAGACCACCACCGCCTCAACATGCTGCTGCGGGTGAAACCATCTCTCCTGCGTAACCTTTCCAGTTCCTAAACAACTCATAAGGGGTAGTGTAAATCAAAAATAACTTTTTTTTTTTAAAAAACCCACCACCCTCTGGAATTACTCAGGTGTAAGTGGGAGGAGTAGGGCCCTACACGGTGTATGCGGTTCCTCATCTCATCCCATTCTGCGAAGGTTGTCACCTGCACCAGCAAACAAGAAGCAGATGGCCAAGAATCACATAATCATCAATCTAAAACACCCACTGAATCCACCACGTAACCCAGAAAACAGTTGTCATTGCACTAAGAAACACCCAGGAGAAGCTCAGGGCCCTGCTCCCAAACGACTAACGTGTTCCCCAGTCAGTTAGTAATTTTTTGCAAGTTGTGGTGGAGCCACTTGAATATAAACTTCTTTCTCCTTGGAAGTATGAGTAGAGAAGGATATCATAGATTCTCTGAAATCCTCTTGCATTTTCCAAGAAAAATTCAAGTATAAAACAACGTTTCTGCAACCTCATCTAATCAGACGGCTGAATCCAGCCCAGCTTTCCTCTGGCCTTACTTGGTGCTCCACCTGAGGGCAATGGGAGTCTTCCCACCAACAGCACCAGGACCTGGACTGTGCCCTCCAGGACAGATTTTTAGGTCTTTTCTCAGTGGGAGCCAAGTACCTGACCAGGAGTGAAGTGATTTGATTCTGCAGCAACACTCACTGAATGGGATACACTGCACAGAAGGGAAGGGTGTAGTGGGAGCAGAGACCACTTTCTCTTGCCACCTTGAAGGCAGGTCCTGACCTATTCTGGTCAGATGTACAAACACCTCAGAAGGCTCATCAACCAGGGTAAATGTTCTTTTGTTTCTCCTCTATATTTGTTGTATAAATAGCTTGTAATTAATTTTCTCCCTTGCTGTGGTTACTGGAGTAATTTTATTTAAAGACGAAATGTCCTTGAATACTTTCCTCTACACATTAAGTACAAATATCAGTTTCTTCAGTATCTGGTACGTGTGTGTCTTTTCTGCTCCCAACTTTTTCTTTCATGAACAAACCCATCAGTTGTGGACAATACAATGAAATATCACTTTGTGCTTTTTGAACTACTGATGGTTGGTAGAGAACACACCATCCCAGCTGCATCCCTGCTGTGCAGGGTACCACAGTATCCTGGTGGAGATTATGATGATGGTCTGCCAGGACTATGCCTGTCAGTTGGAAATATTAAATGGGTTTTCTTCCTTTTTGGGTCCGAATTATTCTTCCTGTAGCCAAAAGCCCAGCATGTGTAACAGGTGAGACAACTGGTAGGTTCTCTGGAGGAAGAGTACATGACCATTTCACACCAGCCTTATACAACAGGTTCTTTCAGCCGCACTTCATCCAGCAGGAAATGCAGAGCCCCAAGGGCCCGGTGCTTGCCACCAAATCTTGAGTCCGTGATAGGAGGAGCAAGGTCTGTGTGTGTGTGTTTCTTAAAAAGTGAATCTCTACCCAGATGAAGAATTCATGCTTCTGGTTAGCACTGCCATTTCTGCTGTATCAACACCTTCTCTGCCACTGCCGTTCTGATTTGAGACCTATTTTGAAATGCGTTTTGTGCTGCAAGTCATTTATTAGAGACCAAAAAAAACCCAAACCACAAAACCGCAAACTGATATGGGACTGAATCATTTTCCTAGAGCAAGAAAACAACAGTTCCTCACTAGAGGAACTGATAACTGCTGCTGTAGTCAGCTCCCACTCAGAAACTTGGTCTTAAGATGAACAAACCCTTTCAGCTTCACTTACAAGAACAAAAGACCAGCAACCATACCTGCCTGCCATATTCTTTTGCTTGTACTGGCTTCCAACTTCTGCTGCCACATGCTGCCTTTGCTAAATATCCTTAAAACGCTGTTTTCTCCAGTGAGGTGGCAGCTGGAGGAGAAGGCAGCCAGAGAAAAGCAGGTTTGGAAGGTGGAAAGAGACGTTCAAGTACCACATCTCTCATTCTGGAATTTTTCTTACGCTCCATAACAATCACAAGATGCCCTGCAAGCCCCATTACAGCAATTTACTGGTTTCTCAGTGTTGCCCAAGGTGAGAAAGGCAGCTGAAAGGGAGGGGTCAGTCCCAATATACTTTGCTATATCCACAGGACAGCAGCACACCAAAAGCACCCAGTAACAAAAGCCATAAACTCCACGATGGAAAAGCAGGAATTATGGCTTTGGGGTGTGCACAGTGCATGCCCACTGCACATCTCCCCAACATAAACCTGCCCAGTCTCAGCCTCATCTCACACACGGTAAATACATATCTAGGTAGGAGAACATATAAGAATAATGTCTACAAATAGTCTGTAATGTAAGCGGGAAAGGGATGAGGAGATGAGGTCTCATCTGGGATCCCACTTTATATTTCATCACACCTGTGCCCAGGGTGCAAGAAATGGCTGGGGGAGCATCTGAATTTCCTGACAATTCTCCTTTCCCCTTTTTTAACTTTATTTTTCGGCTGCTCTTTCCTGGATGAACCCAGTCTTCTCTTGCAGGCTCCCAGGGAGCCATGAGCTCGCTGATCTGGCAGCAGGTAGCTTGCAAAGAATCCCTGGCGAACAGTTCGCTGCAACTCTATTTTTAATATACATTGCTGACCCTAATGATGGTCTATTGAGATGAGGGCAAGGAATGTCTGATCAAGTGGAGATTAATTTTTGACTGTGCTGTCTGGAAATGCATGAAAATGCACTCCTTTTTCTATTTAGACTCACAGGATGCTTTGATTGATTGACTAGTTTACAAATGAAGGTGATAAAATTAGGTTGAAGACCACATACATTTCTTAAAATGAGTCTGGCTGGTCGTGGAGACAATGAGGTTTGGACAGATTGTATTGCTGGTTTAGGCAATCTTCTGAACATGTCAAGATTTATAGACCTGTACTGTAATGTTACAATTGCGGCTCACTGATATAGGTTTCTTTTCAAATTCTTTCCCATTTTATTTGAAAAAGGCCATTAGAGAGTTATAGACTATTGAAAAAGCTTTTTCTTTGCTAACCCTTAATAAACTCTTCCAAACAAGGACTACTGCATTTTTGTATTAAATTTAGACCAAAATCTATAAAACATGTTCTCCCAGGTTTGGATAATTTGATTATTATTATCTAAATGGAGTTATGGTTCACATTGGCTTGCAGTAGCATACATAGTAAATAAAAGGTAAGTTAAGGTTTGTACAAGATCTTAGGACACTGAGGATTTTTCACTCTTCATTTGGATTACTGGATTTTGGGAGCAGTAAGTATATTTCCCCAGGTTGAGAAATTATAAAAATAAAATCCTCAGAATGTGGTGCTGAAATTAATGTTGCATTGAGCTAGAAACAAATTACTATTAACATTTCTTTATTCTTATTGTTGCACAAATACCCACAGAAGCCTTGGGATTTTCTTAATAAAACAGACAAGGTTTACCAAACAAATGAAAACAGACGACGATGGGTTTCATGCAAAATTAAAAACCATGATGACATTAAAAATCATTACAAGAGAAGAGCAATAGATAAGATATCAAAGCTCCTTATGAATTAATAATAAATTCTATTTTATACATTTTGCCATCAGACTAATGTTATCCAAGAACTTTGTCAGCGATGTCCTAGAGAGGGGGCCTGGGTACGTTTAAAATGTGAGATCCCAGATTTTGTTTTCATGCCTTCTCCACCTGAAAAAAACACCAAAATGCAATGCTTTCGTGTGTTTGGAGTGCGTGAGGACTGAGAAGAGGGGATCAAGGTTCCAACAACCAGTCGGCCATACATGGCTCTCAGGACATCAATAAATATCATAAATACAGAGCTCGGCATGTCCTGTCTCAATGGGGAGAGGGATGAGGATGTCCTGCCACTGAATGAGACTGGCTCCCTTCCCTGGCATGGAGGATGTACCTGAGGAGCGGGGTGTAAGGCTCTGGGAGCAGCAGGGCGGTTTAGGGATGGGAGCCTCAAGGGAAGTGGCTGGATGCCACCACGACCCATCAGGCAGATGAAAGAGGCTGCTCTAATGAAAGCCCTGTGGGAGCATTTCCACCTTCCACAGAAGCTTAGGGGTGGGAGGATCAAACATGCCTGGGCCGCCTGTGAGCCTCCCTCATTCCCTGGGCTGCAAAAAATAAATCCTTTGTTGGGGTACGGCATAAAAAACCCAACTCCATCTGCCTCGGGGGCAGGTTTCTTCCTCACCCAAGCCTTGGCAGAGCTCCTCCTTTCACCACCTCCCCAGGATCTGCTGGGCCACGAGGCAGGATTTTCACTTAATTAATTTACCTGTGCCTTGAGGGGAGATTTGCCTTTGCCCAGCCTAAAGCAGAGCATCCCTTCCTTCAAAGTTCATCCTTAAAAACCAAACACTGATGGAGATTTTGGAAGGAAGTGAGGATCACAAATCAGGGTAGAGATGAAGCTGCCCCTCTGCAGAAAGGGTGCGGGGGGTGTACAACTATCCCTGCAGGCACAGCGGGGGACAACACGGTTTCTCTGACCACGGGTGGTAAATGTTTGATTCTCAATAATCAGCTGAAGAGCTGTGAAGGCAGGAGTGGCGAGAGACCTGCCCGGGAAGTTCACAATGCCAAAATATTACTCATCTAACACTCAGATGTTGACAGCAGCCGGTCCATGAGCTTCTATGCTCGTCCTGAGCTTGCAGCTCAAGGGACGCTGCCCGGCAGCTTCTATTTCAACCAGTTGGTGTGTGGTTTCTCTTACTCTGCTGGCTCCAGATTTTAAAAGAAATTTGATATGAGAAGAAAACAATAAATATATTAAGTCTGAAACTGGCTGGCTACTAAAGACCCAGTGAGTGCGTGGGTTATTTTTCTGTAGGGCTCTGATAACATAAATAAAGGTTATCGGAAGAGGGGATTTCTCAGGCCGGCGGAGCAACCACGCTCTGAGCTTTGCACCCCACTGCAGATGGTCCAAGGTGATTTTTCATAGACATAAAACCCCATCTATTGAGGGAAAAGCACTATTAAGCAATAGAACAAATGTTCTCTAAATTTAATGCTAAATTTCTGATCACAGACGAGCTAATTTTCAGTTCTTTGCTTCTGATGCATAAAAATAGATTACCTATTAAAAACACAGAATTAAAGCAGAAGAAAATAAAAGCTGGTAAATCAGAAAGGACCTTGATATTCCTGGCTTAAACATGATTACTTCACTCTATCTATTCTAATGCACTTGAAAACAGGTTTACTCTCCTCCCCACCCACTGTAATATGAGCGACTCCCGTAATAGCTCTAAATGTTTTCTAGGAATGTAGGAGATCTTCCAACAGAGGTATTTAAAGGTTTAGATATGTTTGAAATACGGCTATTTTTCAATCTCCTGAGCCAGCCAATCCAGGTGCCTGTTAGTCTACAAGTGTCTGCCATCTTTCTCTGATTGTCAGTGGGAATAGACTGATGGATCACTTCCCTGTGTCACCGCTCTAGACTGGTGACAATCAGTGAAATGATTGTGTCTGCCTCTACACATATCTGTAATTGATTGCCTAAACCCTAAGACTCTCTTTCCCAGTTGATATGATGGAACATAGGACTGAAATCACTCTCGATGAGGAGGAGTCAGGACCATTTGTTATTTACTTCTTTCCTTGCGCCTTTCTTCTACCCTGCTTGAATTGTCCCACAAGAACACATTATGGTAATCAGACAGAATGTATGTATAGGAATCAATCAAAAGGAAAGCCGTCACAAGAGTTATGACATTACAAAGTCTGTTTGTAACTTTTGATTTATGGAAGATTTTCTCTTTTATAAATTGAGAGTGAGGCATGTTGGGATGGCTTAACCCTTGAACTCCTCGGTGAAGAGAAAAAAAAGCAGTGGAAAAGGAGAATTACTAGCAAATGGGCAGAGCCAGTCTTCCCTTACTCATAATCACTTGACTGTAAAATGAGACTAATGTTATTTTCTTTGTATTTCCAGCCTGTAAATGTTTTTGTATGAAAGAAAGATGCTTTACAGGAGAACAAATAAATACACATCCTGCCAGAAGACTTTATAAACGAAGGCTACGAGCCTGCTAAGACTATACATATGCTTAATTCTTGTGCTGTGGCATCCAACAGCAGTCCATCCCCGCTCACCAAAACATATGCTTAACTTCAGCTCTGAGCCTTAATCTTATTGAACTCAATGGGTTTTAAGCACACACTTATCTTTAGACTTTAAGAGCTTTGCTAATACTGATGAACTTAAAACATCTGCTTCCCGTCACTCTGCTTTTCACCTCTGTGTGGTCCCAGTGCCTTCAGGTCTGAGACCCAGCTCTTAAGCACGTGCTTAACTACGCAGACATGGACAGAAAAGATGTATCAAATCAAGTGCACGCATAAAGGTGTGCAGAGCTGGGGCCTAAATGTAAATATAAGATGTCAAATGAATGCTACAAAAGGATATATTAACAGCTTACCTAGTTATTTACATCTCAGATGCGTGTGTATGCGTTCAGGAACGACTCTGTGTGTATGACAAAAATATGCATATACTTGCATATATTTATATTCTTCCCCAATCCGAATACCTGCATTAGCCTTTTGATGTTTTAAATACATTATTTTGGTTTTTAAAAGTGCATTTGGAAACTCTTAGCCCCTACCACATCTTTATCTACCATTAACCCTTCTTCTTTCAGGACTTCCATGTAATACCTCGTTTCTAATCGAATACAGCACTTTGTTACTCTGATTTAATTTCTGAAGTGATGCTGTGTGAGCTAAGCAGTTGGGTTTCAGGGGGAAAATTGTTTTCCTCATAAAATAGGCCCTGTTAAATAGCTGCTATGTTCTAGATGGGAATGGATTTCAGCAGAGGATACAACGGCTTCTGAATGTGTGTACACAGGAGTCTAGTTCTCAAGAAATGCAAGAATCTGATGTGCTGGTAAAACTTTGAAAAGCATGTAGCTAGTTCAGAAGACCCATCTATTTATTGTCTCTCCCTGAAACTACATTCTACCTTCATGGAAAACATTCTAGAAGTTGCTTTTTGGATGCTTTGCTTTGTGAAATGTATCCAAAACACTGGAAAATCTAAGACTGGAAATACGAAGTGGATAGCTGTCATTTTTTACATGGGATGTTGTAGCTTTTACCACCTGGAATGCTTAGAGTCACATCAGAACAGCAAAACGGACAAAACTGAGAGCAGCAGCACTAGCAATATTCAGAAACTTTGTGAAATCTTTAGGGGTAAACTTTATACAGAGATAAATCACCAGAGTGAAGTCTCATTGCACTAAATTCCAGATATAAATTTGGAGCTGCTTTGTGCAACTTCAGTGGGATTAGAATTTTATTTTCGTTATTTACTGTAGCAACAACTTAGAGCTTAAGTCAAGGCCCAGACCCTGCTGTGCTGAGAGCTGGATGAAACACGGTACAAAGAAGCTCTTCAAAGGGAATACCAAAACCTGCGGTTCACAGGAGAGTGACTCCAGCTTTAAAAGTCATCCCTAAGACCAGAATTTAGCTTATCCCACATTGAGAAAGTTGCACAGTTTTCAAATATTTACCTGATAATCTCGCTATGTAATATATTTAGCCATTCTGCTGACAGCTGTACTCATTTTATTGGCTAATGGCTAAAAGAAATCAAGTTTTCTTTTTAATAGCACAGCAGTCCTTCTCTGCTTAATCTCCTTCTTCAGCTTCAAACTGAAAGCTAATCAGATTGCAGATCCCACTGGGCACACTCTGTGTTTTTTTAATACATTAGGAAACCTCTATCACTATCACTGGAAAACTTAAAAAACCATTTAAAAACAAAAAAGAGGAATAAATGAAAATGTTATGAACCTGAAAATGTTAATTAAGCCATTTTCAAAGAAAAGGCTTTTGATTCAGAATAAAATGCCACGTCACTTATTAAGAGTTAACATTTTTCCCTCTAAAAAAGGTTCAACAAAGAATTCAGAATCATTAAAAAATTTAAGCAATATAAATGGATGCTGTGAAGTTCTGCTGTAAACCACTACAGACAAGTTAAGTATCAAATAAAGGACTAGTATAATATTTTTATTGATTTCCCTGTGTCAGGATACCACCTTTGGTCTTTTATAGGACTCTTTCACCAGTAATTAAACCTCCTTCTCATCATCCTTACATTTATCCTTCTTAGAGATGCACTTGAACCAAAAATCCAGACCAAATCCTGAAATGTTAACATTTTCAAAGTCCAAAGCTTGATTGGGTTCTACATTTTACCACTGGCATGAGTTACACATAATGACCCACAAGAGTTTTTTGGATCCAAGCCTTGATGAAGATACACTTAGGATCCTGATTTTACTGATTGGTCAATATTCAATACCTAGAAAAAATAAACTGGTGGTGAAGGTCAACAGATCTTATGACAGGTAAGAAAATGATTAGAGGATTTAGCCACCCACCCATTGACAACCCAACAAACTAAACTAAGCTAGTTTAGTTTACAAACCACTAACCTCCAGTTCCTACAGAGCAATGGTTCCCAGCAGCAGATAACTCAAGAAACCTCCACACCTACGCAGCTGTCCCATGCCATCGCTTCCTCCCCCATGGACCCAGGGTAATGACTGCAGTTCCTGCTTGCAGCAGGAATATTCCTGAGGACTATGTCTGACCAACCCCAACTCAGTGTCCACACAGAGCCTGTCCTTTTTCTGGCTGCTGGGATGAAAGCTGTGAGGTGCAGGCAAAGCCCCAGACCCTGCCACTGGAGGCAGAGAATGAAAAATTAGAGTTGTTACCATAAAGGTTCTGATATTGTGAGGGTTCCTGGAGCCTGAAAAAAACAAATGAACAAATCTCATCTCCCTGAAACACCTTAACAGAGGGTCCTTCTTCTGTTTTCTTTGATTCTTCCCACCAGTACACACATGTAGTAGGGCTCAGGAAGCCACATGGACAACCAGTGATTCAGCAATCTTGGGCGAAAGCCTCCTGATCAATGATGTGCTACATCCCCATCCCAGTCTTGGAAACACTTTGAAAAATGAGCCTCTTGTCAAGTAAAATAAAATAAGGGCCAGAAAAACAATCCTATCAGAACCAGTAAACAAAACTGCAGCATCAGAATAATTTGCTGTGTGTGGGTACGGTGTTGTCAGAGTATTAACCAGAGTATTTTCCTCTTCTGTGGCCCTGCTCTGCTGTGATCAGGACACTGGTACGACCTACAGAAGAGAGGAGCTGCTTTCTGTGATATTTCATTTTTTTGGTTAGCTTGGGGTAGTAATGAACAAGTCACAGCCAAGTGAATTAATCTCTCTGGCTCTCCAGAAATGAAACTTCACGTACAGCAATTTGGTCTTCATTGCTTTTTCACTGTGCCCTTTCTATAAGATTCTTCATAAAAAAGTAAAATTAAATTAAAAGCAGTGGAAAGTGTGTTTTAACCACTCCAAAAATGTTCGTAGATTTTCCATTAGGCGCACACACATTCCAGCAGCATGTAAAACTAGGTGTCTGTGGTGAGCATTTTGCACATCATTTAGACTTATCAAAACAGATACCGCATGTTAAATTAACCTCACCAGCTGGCTATTCACTACATGTTTGGGGGCGGATCACAGCCATGGCAAACCTTCATTTACTGCAATGCAGTGTGAATTAGTCTCAGCATAACTAGACCAACGGTAACTCTAAACCAGTTGATCAGTACCAAAAGCCACAGAGGAAACCTGAAGGCCTGCTGCATGGCAGAAGCCTTTTGGACTTTCCCTTCTTATATCCTACCTATTGCTTGGTATTTCTATGATTCTTTTTTTTTTCTATTTCATTTATCATTCTGGTATTCCCTGGAAAATTTAATTGCTCTCCACTCAGTAGATCATTTAAGCCCCCACTCACCTATGAACCACCCCATGTCTGTTAAGCACATACTGAATTCCAGTTGCTTGAATGTTACGTTGATTTAAGCCCTGATAAACACAGAATAGGAAAAGCGTATTTTAACAGTTAGTTAGATCAATTAACCCTCATTAAACCAGTTGGTGTTTCATCAACATAAACCAAATATAATAAATATCTCCAGAGCCCTACTGTATATTGAGTACATGCCAATTAATTAAAAACGTAGTATTAGCGGTTTACCAATGATGGAATAAATATGTATCTATTACATCATTGTTAATCTCTGTAAATATGTTTTTAATAACCTCATGGTATTTAGTTAGCATACAATAACTGTCTCATTAAGCTTAAATTAAATGCATGGTTAAGCATATTAAAAACACTTAATTTAAAACGTTGCCAACATTCTTCTTAGTAGGTTTCAACGTGGCTACGGTTTCTCAGAATTGTAGTTGACTGCCCCAGTTTGGTGAAATCGCTGGCCCTGTGACTTTCTTCTCAGTGCCCATTAAGAGGCTGAGTAATTTAATGCTATCATTTTATAACTACAGAGCCACTCCATCAATGTAAAGGAGGAAAGAATGCTCATGTGCCAAAGAGGGCAGAAAGCTTTGAGCAGATAAAATGTTTTCCAAAAAATAAAACAGAGGCTCTAATAAAAAAAAAAGAAGGAAAAAGCCCTCTGTTGGAATAACAATAAAGAGAATGTTGCCGTACATGATTTTTCATTTATGGATAGCTGGAGACATTAATATACTTGCCTATGGCTTGTGCATTACTATTCCCAGCTATGCAGAAAGGCGAGGTGATTTACAGCCCCCCGTGCTGTCTCACCCACGGTCTCCGCCGGCCGCGCGTTGGCTGGTGACGGCTCCAGCGGGAGGGGGCCGGTGCCGCCTGGTGCCGCGGCCGCACGGGCGGTGGGTAGAGGTGACCTGGGAATTTTGGGGGGTTTGTGTACCCAGCGAGCCAATGGCTGGGCAGAGAGAGCAATAGCTGAAGCTTTTACTGCTCTTTCAGTTTCCTCATCGATTCCCTGGGTAACTGATTATATCACAGAAGTTATATAAAGAACACATTAAACGCCAACTAAATCAAGACTTTTCATGACTTTTTTCTAAAGCAATGAAATTCAGGACAAACACTATACTATGCATGGAGATCACCACCTGGAGAACAAAACTCTTCATTTCACACCCTGTCTTTCCAAATGGAACTAGAATGAAGTCGTGTGTTTTATTCATTTTATTATTTCCTGCGCTATTTATATTGGCATTTAGAAAACATACGGCAGAAAATTCAAATTTACAACAATACTCTGCACTTTTGTATCACCATCCATGTAATGATTTCCAAAGGCTTTATGAACGGTGCTGCGCTTAAGCCTTACATCCCACACTGGACGGTTCATAATAATGTATGTAAGAATAAATAGCACTGGGAACTATTATCGGTGTGACTCTAATAGGTGGGGGAAACTGTGGGACAGGAAAGGGAAAGACCACGTGTTAGAAGATCTCTGAAGTTCTGCTGCTGTTTCCAACCAACATCAACAGAAGATGCTGCTCCTCACCTCTGAAAATCAGACCCCACAAGAGATTGCCACATAGTTTTGCATGACACCATTGAAAAGTGTAGTCCAGAGATTTGGGATTTCTGTGTCCGTGCCTTCCTCATGAGAATATCCTTCACACCAGCAAAGATGGATGACTACGGACTCCTCTGGCTGAACATATCACCATAAAGCATCAGGATGCACATTTGGCATCTGCCAGACGTTCAGTCTCAAATATTTTCAAAATGCTAAGTTGTCTTCTGGCAAAAAAAGAAGCAATAAAATAAAAAGAGGACCTTTCAGAGGAAAAATTACTTGAAGGACAGAGCATTTTTGAATCAAACAAATACCATGAAACTGGAGAGTAACTAAAGAGTCTGTGGACATTCCTCTGTACTGAGTTTGCCCCTCTCCAGCTCAGGGTACAGACACTACAGAGAAATCCCCTGCCTTTGCCTGTGGAGTTTCCCTTCTCCAGGAAGCCATCGGTGCTGGAGGAAGGAAGAAAGATAAAGACCTTCCAGAAGGAAGATCTGTGGCCTTGATTCCCACCCACTTTGGAGAGGCTGAACTGGAACCAGTGGTTTGTATGTTGTGGCAGCAGATTCAGCAAGTCCTAACATCCTTCTGCACAATGTGTCTCTCAGTACCTGAAGGGGACACTCTCATTTGCACAAAGAGAATCAGCTCAACAGCCTGGTGGGGGAAGGAAACGTCAGCGACGTTCACACTTCCCTATATATTATTTTTGTAAATCTGAGGTGCAAATTGTTTGTAGAATCTCAATTACACCCCTTATAATATTGTCATTTGCAATCAGCTCTCTATGAAAACAGGGCTTTCAAAGGGTAAGAAAATCATTTGAACTTGTGATCTACGATAGATTTGAATATTCAGATAAGGTCACTGGTCAGAGCAGGGGTGACAGCTGCGGTCAATACATAGGTTCAGTGAGACAAAATCTTTTTGTCTATCTGGGAATAGCCTGAAGAAGAGAGGTTCTCAAGAGGGATCAGAGAGATTAAATTTAGCTGCGTCACCATTTTATATCCAGGATGTTTAAGGCATGATGGAAGCCTGTGGTGTGGCCACCACGCCAGTATGCTGATCCTGCTGACGGTGTCACTCTGGTGCCACCAGGTCAGATGTTCTGCTTCACTGTGAATATGAATCTAATGGAGAGCGATGTCTTGTTTTAGCTTCCTGCTGATTGACTTTTGACAGCCCACATGAAGACCTGAACAAAGCCAACTATAACAAAAATGACAAACAGTTCTAATGTACTCAATTCCTGGGTTCTCAACATGACATCTCTTTAAAGAGCCTGATAATCAGAAAATGATGAGACCTTGGCTTCTGACAATCAGGGTCCTACATACCACGGCGGAGCACCCAAAAATAGGGCACCCAGTACTACTAATAATATTTTAACATCATGGCTTTCTTTTCAACATCAGCAAAGAATCTGTCTCCTAATTAACTATAAACGCCAGCGCTGTTTGAAATCCACTGGTAAGCATGAGCAGTACTGTTAAGATCACACTTAAGCAGCTAAGGATGATTAACCTTTGCCTAGGTTATAAAATGGCCCATTTAAGAACTGTTGCTACTGAATATATCACCTTGATATCAATTGGATTATTGAGTGAGAAGTTATACATGATGTTTGGTATGATGATATATGTATGGTTACAAACTGTTTATGAGAAGTGGAAAAGCCAATAAAAGATTAATGCAGATTTAAATAGATTTTTCCTCTTTACATTCTTCTGGGTTAATTTATGCATATGTAAGCCAGCTTTCATAGACTTTAGAAAGTGCCACCTTTCTACTTGTACTAGAGAGACATCCCACTGATGTTATCAATCAAATTACACTGGGGCCCGAGTGGTGACATTTAGTTTATATCTGCACTTCCACAATGACTTTGTTTTTACGAGTTCAGGATAAACTTTCACAAAAGCTACTAAGAGTGGGTTTTCAGCCCAAATTCAACTTCCTCCACAGGCACTTATTAAAGACAGAATACTTAATTTTCTGAATCACAGCTATGGCTTCAGCCTGTAAACACCTTCATTTCAGTGCAATTTATGCAGATAAATATTCACTTGCCACAGGCATTAGACTTCAGGGAACAGCATGATTTTAACTTCTGGACTAGAACAGCCATTTCAATGGACCGAGAGCCTAATCCTGACCCTGTCGCTGACCTGGATGACACTGTGAACTGCACTTCTGTTTCTCCTCACAACTTTTTTCTACCCACCTTGTTTCTCAGAAGGGAACAACCTCCTACTTTGTGTTTGCCCCCTTTGTGTTCTGTTATTTCCTAACAGAAAAAAAAAGCCCTAATAACAAAAATCAAACAAACAAACAAAAGAGGATAATGATAGCACTGTGATGTTCAGGTGAGGTTTCCAGTTCTCCCAAGGTTCAGGAAGGCATCTGAAAGGGGAGATTTTGTTTCAAACCCATCTCTGCTAATATGTACAGTCTTAAAGCTTTAACAAGACAGTCTTCTTTCAAATTTACAACAGCCTGTGTTTAAAAACCTGACAAAACCAAAATGTGCTCTCCATAAACTATACTGGCACAATTCGTGCAGCCGTAATGTAGGTTGTGTCAGCATTTCCATTATATTGTACACCGCTATTTTTCAGGGGTTTAGATCTTGGCTATAAAAATCCACCTGGGGTTGAGAGTTGGCAAGTTGGAATTTCAGCAGAGGAATTAATTTTTTTCAACTAAATTTGAAAAATAAATTCCATTAAAACTGTAGACAGCCCAGAAGAGCAATGTTTGAGGATGCTTCTGTTTCATAAATATTTTTGATATTTCAAGACTACTTTTTACCCCCTGTTTTACAGATCAATACCTGGATTCATTCTGGCTGGAATTTCATCTACCTCTGTCATTTCACATGCAAAGTATCTTGGTTCCTATTTTATTTATATAAATAAATAATTTTTCGGAGTGGCTTGTCCCTGCTTCTATGTAGAGAAGGTAAAGAGAGTGAATCCCATCATGGCACAGAGTGAGCAACACTGTAGCTGACTGTATCCAGAGGCTGTGCAGGATGCGACCAAGTCGCACCGAGGTTCAGGGAACATGGGGAGATGCTCTTTCAGAAAGAGTAACGAGGTTCTGGTTACGGATGGGGAAAGGGCTGGTGGGTCCATCAGGGAGGGTGCAGGCTCAATTCAGCAGGGAGCAGCTTGGAGGAAATCTAACCACCTTCCCGAGCTGGCCCATGACCCAAATCCTCAATCCTCAGCCTCCCTGGGGAAGCCTGAAGACACACTTCTCCTTCTGTTTTCTTTCCTGGGCTTATTCTGTTTCTAAACAGGTAGCAGTAATCTGTAGGGTCAGCTGCACTGTGGTTTCCTCAATGCTGTCAGTCTCTGGAATGACAATATTTCTGGTATTTTCACATTTTTGCACTGTTGTTTGCAGACACAGAAAGTAAAACTGCCTCCTGAAGCCTGTGGTTGTAAGAGTCTCCAGTGGACCTGCTCAAATCTGGTTGCCTGGTTCCTGTCACTAACTCACCATCACTGCAGACATGCAAAAGCTACTGACTGCTCTTCTTCCTTGGAAGGAATCGGCTCTGAGTTTGCTGCCATTTGTGTGCCTGACTGCAAGCTTTTTGGGATTCTTGCCATTTTATTTTCCTAGAAGATTTATGGAAAGTATTCCAAACCATGAACCACATAACCATAATGTAATATGTATCATGTAATACCTATTTTTCTTCCACACTGTAAAGGTGCCCAGAAGTCTAAAATTAGAAAACAAGGAACAGGAAATACAGATGAAGAAAACCCTCAAATTTACTGATACTTTCAGGCAACGTGATGTCCAGCTTGTGTTAAATTTTTTTCCCACTGATGATCCTTAGAGATTGTGGAACTGCCATAACTACAAGGCACCTACTTTCAGTTCCAGAGGACTGCTTAAGATGAAAGGGATTAAAACCACTAAAAACAAGGTTCACAAATAATGAGCTATTAATTTTCATTATGAGTCTTTTCTATTTTAATGATACCCATATTCCTCAGTGCTCAATCAGAGATGTATGGAGGGAAATGCAATGTAAATAGATAGAATAAATTGTCCCTTTTGATAAAAAGGGCCACATGTTTCACATCCAATTGCACCTAGTGACTATTAATAAATTAGTAATTTTGAAAATATTCCTCCATATATCCAACAGCCTCTTGGCAGAGCCTTGGTCTTGATGACTTACTACATTTCTAATTCCCACTCTTCAATTTTAGAACAACTAACATACTACAGTTTCTACCTTCCATTAGATTAATATTTGTGCTTGATTTTGGAACCACCAGCATTAGGATATTTCATTTAGATAAAGGATCAAAATCTATTTTTCCCTTCAGCAGACTTCAATAACTCCTACCAGTGCTGCAGGTGGGGAAGTGAAGAATTACTCTGTGGAACTTCTGCTGCCGAGGTCTCCACTGAGCCCCAGCACAATTAAATACGCTGTGCAAGGTCAGGATTTTGTCTTAAAGGCTGGAAGAGACGAGTCAGCAGAAACTCTTCCAGGCTGTGATAGCTGGCCGTGGAGAACAGCAAGTGAAGTGCTCAGAATAATGAGCTCCTCAAACCCCGTGATAGTTTATGTCTGATTCATCAGATAGTCAAAATGCAGATCCACAGCCAAGGAACACATTTTTTTTGGAAGGGTTCTACCTATAACCAGAGAAAGGATTAGTCTCCTGTGTGGCCACAGACCTTTGGCGAGCATCCTCGGGCTGCCCTCAAAATGTGACAACCTGTTTGAGGCTTAAGTTTATTTAATTTCTTCCCAAATCACAGGCTTAGGTTTGTTTGCACTGACGTTCAGTAGGCTCTTTTCTCCCTCAGTGTCTCTCTGGATTTATACAAAAAAGTATTTGAAAGCTGGCCTAAGCAGGAATTAACCCCATTCTTAGCCTGCTCTCCTAAGCAACGCCATTTACTCCCACCTGGCCTTCTAAGGACGCACACCATTTGTCATCAAATGAAATCTACTCCTGTGGTGCCTTAAGATGTGCCCATCTTCTACCTGGAATTTCTAAATAAGACCACAAACTATGTAAATGAACAATCTTCCTTTCTCTCCGGGCTGCTGTCTATATAGATTTTCAAGCACCATAGCTATATTCCATACAGCTGCATCTCCGTTCACTTGGAACGGATGGAAAAACCTTTTCGATTAATGGATTTCACTATGTTGGAGACTTACAGTGTAATAAACATGCATTTCTGTTACTATAACCAAGCGTAAGCCAGAATTTGCATAGGAGGTTGGTGGAAAAGCATTTACATGATGGGAGAGGAGAAAGTTGGGCTGGACAGAATGGCAGTGGGGTATGAAAGCGATAAATAGAGAGTAGGGAAAGCACAGGTAACACGGGCAGGTTATTACTGATAGCAGGGGCAGGCAGCAGAGAAGAAATGAACTGGAGTTTTTACTGGATCGCAGCTGTCCCAAAGTATCATTATACATGGGGCTGGACTACAGCTTCTTCCCATATTTCAGAAGGGATATTTAAGAAAATGCTGTAGGAAATAAATCCAGGTGAGAAATGGGTAGAAAAGGGCTGTCTGGAGAGCTGGAAGGCAGCTCACCTGGCTGGGGTGAGCAAGCAGAGGAGTAAAGCCAGGCAGGAATGCAAAGGGAGAGCTCAATGAGACTGGTCTCACCTGAAGCTGCTCCCGCAACCTTGTGTTTATAACCAGGACAACGGCAGGAATCCCCTGCTATTCGTAACACTCAAGATAATTCAGTGCCTTCCTGAAGAGCTTCTCACTGTCCCACTCCCCCGAGACCAGCACGTTAATGGGGTCACAGGGGTAACATGCCCCTTTGCCACAACAACCTGTTTTACACAGAGGGCCTCTTGCCCAAAAGCATGTCATTGCCATTAGCAAAGCTTTGTAGCAAAGGACAACGGTGGCTGCTGGTGCCATGGCAACCCATGGAAGAGCAGGTAAGATGGCCTACACCGGTTGAAAGGTGCCAGAGAGCAATTAGGGAAGTCACAGCCTTGCAAACAGCCCCTCTTTCTCATGACAGAGGTCATGGTAAAATGCTCCTCTTGCCCTCTGAGTTCCTACAGTGAGGAGAAGCAAAGACCTCAGAGCTGATCTTGCAGACAGTGACAGTTTGGTTCCTGGACCTCACTCCCCAGACAGGAGATGAAAAGCAGCGGCAGTGGGCAGTGCTTGGAGCCGACCCTGCTGATGCTGTGAGTGACAATGCAAACTGCTCGTCATCACACCTTTATGAGACACTTCACACGTTTTTGGGGCCTCACCTGAAAAAAAAACCCTAACCTAAGGAACTCTGAGAGAGCCAGTCAACTTTAATAAGATTTAGAGGTACTTCAGGCTAACACCACATGAATGAAGGGAAGCAACACTAACAGCCAGGCACTTTTGCAAAGGATGTCTTTCCTAAAGCAGAAAAACCCAATTATTATCACCAACTGAATATTTTGAAAGAAGTAACTTACTCAGCATCTTGCACCATGTTTCTGTTCACATGTTGCTCATCAATGGAACAAGTGTGTGCACACAGATGTAATCATTATTCCTATCACCCATCGTCAGCTAACCACTCTGGGCCAGCAGCTCTCCTCTGTGCAGTTTTAATGGTCCATTTGGTGGTGTGTTACCTGTCCTGCTTGCGTGTGGCATGTGGAGGTGTCTCCACTGATCCAATGGCTTCTGTGACTGACAAACATGATGGCACTACGTACAAATTCTACAGCATGGAGTTCTGAATGGTGTGCTCAGTGAATTTTCAGGCTAAAAGTTTGGGGTTGGGGTAGTTGATAAGGTAAAGGGGGGAAAAAGATCTTCAGTGTTTGCAAAATGCCTGGGGAACAGCTATGAATCAAAATTCTGCGTTAGGTGCGATGTGGGAAGGAAAGTGCAGGGGATAAAGCTGTGTCCTGGTTACCAGCCTTTGCCACACCACAGCCCTCGCTGTCACTAAGGAGGCTCCTCTGGAGAAGAAAACACAGAAAGCCTTAACACTGTGCTGACAATGGTTGCCAGTGGGTTTCACTCTGTGGCCATGTGCCAACTAGTCGCCACCAGAATGTAAAAAGAGCCTCAAAAGGGCACCACTGGCATTTCAAGACTATTCAGAATGTCTGTAAAGGGATTCTGCACCTCTCACGTCCCTGCTGTACGTCAGCCACTGCTCTGCCGCATACACCGCACTTAGGCTGCTCTGCGATCACCGTGAGATCCAGCTCCACTGACAGCACTCCTTCAAGATTTTCAGCACTTCTACCAGAGCTTGAAGATGGCACTTCATTCTCCTTGTTCCTATTTTTTTCCTTTTTTAAGGTATTTCACATAAAATTTAAAAAGTGTTGGCCAACAGTACGTGAAAAAAACCTCAGTGCTTCGTCCACCCTACGGCCAAAGGGGTTCAACACACAGATTTCAGGCCCAGATTGGAGGCTGAATTTCCCTGAAGAAGGTTGGTGCTCCTACTCTGGGTTGCAGCCTCTCCATTTTCCAATAGTTATTTCATACTACCTCTGGCTGCTTCCTCTCCACAGGGGAATACAGCCTGGTTTCCATGTTTCTCTCCTAAGAAGTATTCATTTTAAAGAAGACTTGTGCAGCTTGATGTTAGGCTGGGAACACTGGTCAGAAATTGCTGCTCAAGGATGCCTGTTATTTTATAGCATTTTCTTTCCCCCTGTAACACAACTGGATGTTTGAGCCAGCGGCGGGAAAGACCATCATCTACCACATTTGTCACCAAGCTTGATAGATAGTATTCCCAAGCCAATGCCATAAATGCTGTTTGGAAATTGCAAAGCCAGGCTGCTGCCGCTGCTGGTCTGGCCAAAAAGAATTAATTTATAATCATGAATATAAATTTCATAGATAGTATTATTGTCATTCTGCTTTTGAGTTATAGGACGTATGGGGAGTGGCTTGTGGAGCAGAAGCAGTGTCACCATAATTCAGTGTAATTCCGATGACAATCGTTCTATCTATCATGCGACTATAAATCAATCAATTTCCCACATTAAAGGGACAGACCTTACCTCTCAGAAGTTGGGGAAGAAGGAGAGGGATCCAGGTGTTACTGGTTGTGCTGACTAAGGCTGGTTTTATTGCAGATATCAGCCCCACTTCATGAATGCATTTCCACTGTACTCTGATCAACTGAATGACGCTTTCGCATGTGGCCACATGCACGTTTTTAAAAATAATCACACATCATTCATTCGGGTCCATCTTCCACCTCCGCTGCCCTCTGCTACACGTTAAATTACTGGATTTTCTAAACAAACGATAGTTGACAAACTACAGTAAACTTAGTGTCCCGACTGAAATGACATTAATTCAACCGGAGCCCAATATATTCAAAGGTCTCTCTGAAATGCCATGAATTAGGGAGCAGATCTTTTCTATTAATGTGGCTTAGTCCCTCCCAAAGGCTACCGGCCTCGGGGAAAGATAAAAGACAGTAGAGCCTCAGTGCCACTGAGCGAGCGTGTAATGGCTTTGCGAGCACACCGCTGGGCGGGAGAATGCAGGGCTCTCGGGAAGCGATAGCTTGTACGGGGGCGGAAGAGCCTCTGCGACCAACGCATTTTGGAAAGCAGAGAGTTCTACAGTTAAGCAACCTATTGTTCACTGTAATGAAAAAGCATGACTATTCATGAGCGTGTTACAGCGTGTAGTTTGCCAATTACCCAATCAAGGGACATGCTCACTCAGCCATGAGTGAGGGCAGTACCCATAATATTTTATTGCTATTAAGCCTCAACTTTGCATGTTTTTATATAGACTATAGGGTGTTTAATAGCCATGCAAAGCTATGACTTTCTTGCATACATTACAGATGGGCATAAGAGGATAAATCCTACCGCAAGCTGCCCACGCTCTAACCCTTCCTTTGTATCTGAAAATATGCAGCTGTGCAATATTGTGTCACTTGGAGGTGTTTGAATGGGTCATGTCTGCAAGATCTCACCCGTTCTGTGAAAATGTTACAAAGCTCTGCGGGAGGCAGTGTCACAGAGTCGAGCGCAGGAACGGAACATTTGGGTTGAAATAAAGACGTCATTTTTTAGAAGTCAGGAAGGAAAATTATGTTTTTACGTGTCCAGAAAAATAAACAGTAATCCAAAATGGTAAAAGAGAATGAGATGCTTTTGGCAGAAGGAGATTAAAATACATTCCCATAGTTTAATGTTATCCATTTGGTTTTATAATTGCAGGAAACAATATTTCAGCTACTAATATCCTCAGAGGCAGGGTCAAGCTATGAGAGCTGCTTTCAGGGAGATCTCTGTGTGTTCTGACCCACCCTTCTGGCTCAGCCGCATGTGAGAAGAGGACATATGGACATATGGACATACTCCTAGTCTCAACCTGGAACAACCAACTTTCAGCTTGGGACTCAGTGCAAGGTTCTGCTTTGTGTCCTCCCTGGTTCATATATTCACGGTTAATTCACCAGTAGCCTTACACATGAAACTGAAATGCTGACTAGTTTATACTCTGGTATTTATACTCTGATATAAACACATATGTTTACATTTGTTAATTGCTTCTACTTCTATGAAACATCTGGGTTTGAGGTCTGCATTCCTCCTCAAGAACAGGGCAGTTATGATATTTTCCTGTAATGCCAGATTTTTCCTGCTCCTTCACCGAGAGGAACCAGTCCATGGTGTCAAGTATTTTTTGACTTTGATAAAAATGTATTGAGAGTCAAGATCATCTCTTAATAGTTCACATTTCTATTTAATAACCTGCTGCAATGTCAAAAGATACAACCATCATATTGCAGTTCCAAGAAGTATTATGCACTGCCATCCTATCTATTGATGCACATCAGACATGTCCATGTTATTCCATATTCTGTCCATTCCAAAGAAAGGCTAAAGGAGACAGAGGGTGCAGATCTTGTTAGGTACAGCCTCTGACACTATCACTATCAATTGTCTTTTGCTAGCGCTGATCATCACCTCAATTATCTGGTGTCCAGCCTACCTGATAGGTTTTTGCAAACTATAACTCTTCTGTCGATGAACATGGAATAATGACAGCTACGGGCAGATGGACAGAATACAAAAGAGAGAAACCTGTAAGTATCTTACACATATGCACACACACACACAAACGTCAGCCTGGGTTCCTAAATTAATCAAAAGCTGCAACAATTCAGCACATCCTCTTCTTCTCTTAAGATGCAACATTAGAGTATACAAACCAGAAAGAACTGAGATAAAAAAGCCTTTTTTCTCCTCTCTCATATTTCATTCTCAAGCCTGTTAGACGTATAAAAAGTCTTGGAATACAGCAGAACACAGTACCTAAAAACACACCTGGTAAATAATGTTTGGAAATTCCTTCAGAAACATTATTGTATGTTTAAACAGCAGGAAAAGAAAACTGGTTTTGTAAAAGTACATTTGGCATGATTTTAATTTAAAGGCTTTTTAAAAAATAATTCCAATACCACGAGCTTAAACCAAAGACCAAAAAATCAAACTAAGAACCTGTAGAAAGCGTGCTGCCATTGTAGCTGTACATTTTTACCCATGCAATGTTCCCCACAACATGAGAAAATGGATTTTAGTGCAATATTAATTGAAGTTTTGCCAGCATAAGGTTCATGAGGTTAATTTGAAAAGAATACATTACCAATATATTTATAGCATTTAAATAAATTGGGATTACACTTCACACATCAATAACAGCTGTTAAATAATATTTTTATTCTATGTAAATTCTATCCATTCATCTCTGTTGTATAACAAATGACCATAATTATGGTGCTTCATTGGTAGGAAGGTCATTGGTAATCTTGTAATTTCTCATTGGTGTAAAAAGAGAAAACAGAACTGTTTGTGATGAATGTATTCAACCTTTTGCATACTTTGGTGCTTGGGACTATGCATTAAAATGCAGCAAGAAATTAAGTTCTTCACTTACACAGCATTTTTAATCTACTTCTGTTGATTTGTTATAACTAAGGCATTTACAATGCTTTCTCAGGGGACTTTTTCCTATATATTTTGTATTTTCTTCCTTAGAAACTAATAAGGTTCAAACATTCACAACATTCCCCCCCTTCCAAAAAGCCCCACCAAAGACAGAAATCACAAACTCCAAATGACTAGAAGCTCCAGTCTTTCCGTTTTAACTTGCAGACAAATATATTTTGGATTACTGAAAAATAATCAAATCAATGTTGCAAAATTGAGTTGTAAAGGATGTGTGAATAAAAGTGAGAAAACAGACTACTTTCCAGTAGTTTCTGAATTGAGATTACTGAGATAGACTTTGTAGATTGAGGTGGTTTTTTTCCCTAGTTCTTAGTTTTATACAGAGATTTGTTTCTTGCTTTCAAAAAGGGAAGAATGACAGAGTTTCTTAGAGGACCCAGAATATAATTGGGAAGAGGCATTTTCCTGTTCCAAAATAGCTAATATGATTCCTGTAAGAAAATCTTCTGTATAACTTACTAAAATATACAATATAGTGTGTAATTCAAATACAAACTTTTATAGTTTTCATTGTATAAACACACATTCTCTTTTCTAGTGGAAGAGACAGTGATTGTATGGATAGAGGAAATGAAGACAGTATATTGATTGCTAATTCACAGAGAGAAAAACATAGAAGGAACAGCGCCCTGTACCTGGAGTATCATTGCAAACACTGATGCCAGAAAGGCCCTCGGAAGCAGGGATTCATGCAAAGGGAATTCTTTTTAATGAAGCTTGATTTAATCCCATTATTCTAATAAAGTGTAATCAATTGACGCAGAAAATCTGAAGGTCTAGTTCAGCTGCTGATTAGAGTTTGGTTGTTTTTAAGGCAGTGGATACAATGAAAGAGAAGGAAGTTAATAAGCTTTTGGTCTGCTAATCCCCACTTCCTGCAGCGAGTTTGAGTTTTGAAGGAGGGCAATTTGGAAGCTGTCTTAGCATAAATCTAAAGCAAGTCTGTGGCTGTCTACGGGGAACAAGCCCCTCAGCATTCACCAAGACACGCTTCAAGGAGATTCTACTCTTAATCCAATTTACTCAGCCGAATAAGTCCCACTGCTTCAGCTTGCCAACAAATTAAAATCCAGCTTCATAAAAACACCTTGAATTTGGAAGGTATTGGCTGGCCTGCTAGACTTGAAACTTCATTTATTCTGGCTAACTTCTCAATTATCTTCCCAGCAGTGGAGATGTGTAAAAGTGCAAAAATCAATAGGATTCTATTCCCTTTCTATTGGAAAGGGAAAAATTAATGAGATAGGACACTCTCTTAATCAGAAATAAATGTTTTAATTCAGATAATGACATAGTTTTCCCTCGCTGAAGGATGACAAATGCTGGGCTGCACCCCCAGCAGAAGCAGTTTCAATTTTATTGTAAATATAAAAGGTATTGATCGGTGAGATGCACAAACCCTATTGCTTACAAAAGCCATTCAGGGGGACTGGGAAAACTATTAAGCACTGGGTCAGAAATCAATAAACAACACTGAAATGTAGCAGAGGTCGCCCTAAGGCTTCGTGGCATCTTAGAAAGCCAAGTGGCAGAAATAGTGACAGAAATGTCTCTTGTGGAGCAATGTTAGGGATGAAGGGGTCACGCGTTTAATCTCTTCGGAGCTTTGACAGGTCTGTGGAACAGAACTAATGTAGTCTTTCCTCGCTCCCTTTGATTTAAATACATGCTGATTCATCCGACAGCTGAGCGCAATGATTGTTTTGGGTCGTGCAAATATATTGGCTCTGAAAATATCGTAGGAGTCGTTTGGTCCTGCTCTGCTTATGTAAACGAGATTTTCATTTCAGCTTTGTTGGTCCCTCTTTAGAAAAATGCAAATACAAATCGACAAAGAAGTCTCTGAAATCAGGATCTTCCAGCATGCAATTTTAAAGACAAAATTAAAGATAACATCTAAAGAGGTAAGATTTAGAGTTAAAAAACGCCAAATATTTTTGTACCATAAAAGTTATCCAATACCACACTATCTGGAACAGTACAATGACCAGCTTATTTTTTCCTTTCTGCTTAAAAGATGCTTTCAGTGAAAAAGGTTACTTCCTGTGCCAAAAATCACTTACCATCACTGAACAAATCACAATCACCCCCAGTACTTGCTCTCTGGTGGTCTTTAGTTTGAAAGTGCCACAGCTGATCCCAACCTGAATCTCTTAAAACACACTGAGGACCATGTTTAGCACTCACAGCTACTGCACCGTAAATACACAGCGCAAACCACCAAGAATGAAGAGAAAGACCCGCGAAAGAGGTGTCTGTTCACCGAGGTGGGAGCTGATTTTTTGCAGAAGACATTGATTTGAAAGGCTTAAAGCAGAGTATTGAAACTTTTAACAACATCATTCCAGAAGCAGAGTCGGGGCCAAAAAAAAAAAAAAGAAAAAGCCAGTGACTGTACCTTCTGCTCCGGGAAATGCAGCTTCCCCCTTGACATGGATATGATTATAAGATTGGTTTAGGGTCAGGTTACCCATCAGTAGGTGAAGTGTTCAGGTGCTGAGGATTTCAGTTTCATCTCACCTCAGATATTATGTCAGCTCCATGTCATTTTCATCACGGGGAATGATTTGAGGGCTTGCTGTGTCCCCTGTTATTGCGGTCACTTGACCTCAGATGTAACTTCTGTTTAATACCAGCATTTTAACAAAGCCGAGGAGCAGCACACACACAACGAGCCACGACTTGACCTTTCCCTGCCTGGAAGATGCCAATTGGCTCCGGCCTTGGGTTCCGCTGCCCCCTCCATTTGCAACAAATGAATGTTAAGGCCTCAATGAATTGGCTCACATTTGAAGTTATATTTTTTCATTGCCACAAGCGGTTTAAAATTGAATCCCCTTTTTATATTTTGTCCTGAAGTAATGGTATTTTTCCTGTTGCATTTGGTTTGGGAGCATAGAAATGAGTCTGTTCTTAAAAACAATATTCAGCTCCGCCATGTGCTAATTTTAAGCACACGGTATTAAGGGAGGACGTGTAAAGAGCAAAGTGCCTTTGCTCTATAAAAAGGATCACTTTTTGTTTCTTAATGGCACTGTTTCCTCTTCTTTATTAAGCACGCCTAACTAAATCTGGAAAGTAAGTAGAAAAAACTTCTAAAAACCATTAAGAAGTATATGTTACTTTTAGTCACAGTGTAGCAGGGGTGTAATACAATGCTCCCACCCATACAACTGTGTTGGTATCACTCAGCAATTCATTCCTCAGAGCTCACGTTATATATATATATGTTATAGTAATGAATATGTATATAAATATATGTTACAGTAATGAATATACATATCTATATATTTGTATATTCATTACTAGAGTGGCTTCCTGAGATGTGGCCACTTTAAGTGAGCAACACAGGCTTTTTACATTCATTGTAATTCTGACTGCAATCACTGCTCAAGGTAACAGCCGTCCTGGGGATGCCTTTCAGAGCTCCTGCTTTTACAGTGCACCTTCCCTATGCTGGACAAGCCACTGTGGCCAACATCTTGGGGCTAATAAAAGGCTGATCTGCTCTACCAGAATTTTTCCATGGTTGGTGACAAGAGTGAAGTTAATGTTTATGAATGAGGAGGTATAGGGAGAGTAGAAGCAGTTTAGTTAATATGGTGTCAATTAGTAAAATTTGGCTGAGAATAGTAGCCTGATTTTCAAAGGTACGATACTTAGGATACTTTGAAAATCAGGTGTCTGAACATGGCTTTAGGAGCAGCAGTAGCCTATGTCTGCATTGCCACATCATGACCCTGAAGGAGCAGACCGGAGGTGCAGCAGTGGCACCCATAGTGGCACCCATGTCTCAGATGGGGCTGTTTGGGGCTCACTGACCCTGTAGTAGCCAGCACATTCCTGGAGCACAGCTTTTAGCTGGGGTTCCACCCAGAAGGAGCTCAGCTGCAAACTCCAAGACCTCTCTGCAATGCAAACCAAGGGGCCATAGGTGAAGGAAGCTTCAAAAGTGTATTCCTAATTGAAAATTAAATACTAATATAGGTGCAGCCTCATACAACAATGCAGGGACCAAGGACTCCATGGACATTCAGCTTTAGACTTCTCTACTCATATTACTGGGAAGAAGTCTCTAAAAAGGTTTTTTTGATGATGCAGATACCATTAGACAGGGAAGATCACAAGGCCTATAGAGACCACCCCAGAGAGCCTATTTTCCAGCACTCCTCACTAACCGGGAACAAATTCAAACATGTGAGATGATAGGCCCATAACAAATGTTCTCATCTCTGTTACCTTCCTCAAAAGTACTGAATTAAATTAAAGTAATTATCTTTAAAATTAAAACACAAAATGCAGTACGCTGTCTTCTGAAAGGCAGGCGTAGGATAGCACAATCCGTCATTCCGTTCAGCAAGGAATCTGGCCTCCCCCTCTTTACCCTAATGAGTACTCTGGGTCTCTCCATAATCCATCTTCATATCCCTATTATGCCAGGCCCACCAAGCTCTCACATATGAAACTCTTTAAAAATAACGGCTTAAAAATATGGCAGTTCTAGCAGGACAAAAGCCTACTTTCCAAATGTTCAGATTTCCAAGCATCTGTTTGACTCCAGTTGCTAAGGTTTTCAAAAACACACTAAATGTTGCATGACCAAGACAAAATCACGAAGGCTGGAAGTGCTGCAGTTGCTAATCCTGCGCGGAAGATTTCTGGGCTGGAAGCGTTTAACGAAACACAGACCTTATTTCCTTGGGCTGACTTTTAATGAAACTTGCCGGTAATAGGGAAAGAGAGGCTGACAGTGACTCATGGTCATTACTTCAAAAGGCATTGGAAAATACTACATTTTCAGAAAGCATTACTAATATTGACAGTGTTTCATTAAATGCACTATACTGTTTATTTTTACGTGATCAGCTGTTAAAGCAATCTTTTATGCTAAAAATGGAATTGGGATGATTTCTTCCATTATTCACATGGTTGGGTTTAGCCTGACTCAAAAAGAGAAGGAAGAGCAAAAGGGCTAAACATCTCCCACCTCACACTGTTTATGAACACCATCACCCACGTTCCAGGGTACGAGGAGGTCCTGCATGGTCCCTCCGCAATATCAGCCTGGCCTCCTCCTAACTGAAGTGTGCCAACTAGCCTACCTCATCCTTTAATTCTTCTTTAATTCTAAATATATATCTAGGTGAGTTTGATAATTCCTGTCCCAAACATTTTCTTTGCTTTTTAGCTGATCCAGTATGGGAGGAAGCTCTGAAGAACTGATTTTCACAGCATAAAGGAGCAGCTGAACATTTCCCCTTCAGATGTGTCATGTACAACCCACCACAGACTGTAAGTGCCCAGAGAGGAGCCTGGGGAAGGGTCTGGGGCAGAAAGAGTGAGCAAAATTCTCTTCTTATACCAAGTGGGAAAGAAGTCAAAGTTGACACTATGTGTTTCCTGCTCCTCCTTTTGGGCCTTTGTGTTTCACACAGGGACCCAAAGACTGGGACCTTCTCCTACTAAATAAAATCCTGATCAATGCATTTAATAGCCATCCTACGTACAAATATTTCTTCAGATTTATTTAACAGAGAAATCAACTGGAGATTATTATTTTGCTATCCTTATCTTTTATAGAATAGAAAACACTTAAATCAATAGCCATTAATTAGAATAACTTGGCAGGGGGAGCGTGTGTAGAACAACACAGGGCATTCAGTAGGCTCCTGCTAAACTGAAGGTCCAAACAACTATTTCCATGCAACACAGAAAAGCCAGGTTTTACAGAAGAAACAATACCTGGTATTTCCCTGAAAAGACCTTCAGAAAATGTGCAGCTTTGATTGCAGACGTATCCTCCTTCATGGCGGTGTTCTCACGCTTCACCTGGCCCACATTTGTCACCCTGAAATCCAACCTTATTTACGGCACTAGTGATAAAATTTTCTTTAAATTTAATGAGATTAAATATGCCCTTCTCTCACATTAAATGAGAAATTTTAACAGTGCATTCTGGAAGAAGGACAAATTTAAGCATGAGCTTAGACTTAAATAATTTGCTGAATTGGCACTTAAATCTTTAGTCTTTCAAGCTTTAAGGGCTGTACTCTGTGCAATGATTTCACTGAAGAAAACCCAATCATCAGTAGTTTGAGCAACATCAGAAGCAGGACTGTGGATCAGATACAGTTTATAGTCCCTCGTCTATTCTTCCACGCTTTTTCATTTTGCTACTCTTCAAATTAGAGAACACCACTCATTCAAAGTGCCATTTGTACTCGTTATCTTTTCCATAAACATTCCCAATTATTTAACTTTGAAAAGGTAACAGTTATAAAGCACTTACTGATATCTTTAAGGTTTCAAAATGCAACTCAACTCCTGATTTTGATTCACTCTAATAAATTAGCTATATTTCATCTGCTTGTATAATGCAGCCTCTGCTGGGCTGTCACACGGCAGCTGCGTAGCAGCACTGAGCACAGCCATTTAGCAAAGTGAGGAACGCTGGGCTGACTGGGGGGGGACACACAGCACTGGGTGGGACACTCAGGTAATGCAATACCTTCCTGCTACAACAATTTATGGTCTACATCTTGATTTTCTTGGCTGGGATTTACTGGATGCGGTCCTCAGAGCATTTCTGGGGGTGAAGGGAGAGTGGCTGTGGAGCTGGTGGGAAGCCCCTTTCAGCGTTCCCAGTTCAGGCAGAATTGGGGTGATGGCAACTACCTCTCGGATACGTCAGCACTCCTGTATTGCGGCAAAGCACACGGCTCTCTGCCTCATCCATCTGCTGCCCCCCAGCACTCTGCAGGGCTTTGGGTTTAATAACAGCAATAGAAAGTTCTTGCCAGCTCCATAGTACCTCTCCTGGTAACACTTAGAATATTCTCTGATTTCAGGACTGGCCCAGGTCAGCCCCATTTACTCTTATTTTTAAGAACTGATATTACCAATGGCAACCTAAAGCACAGCAATTGTAGGTCGTATGGATTTGAAGCAGTGCCATCCCTTAACAAAAAATCCCCATTTTATTAATTTATATTGGAGAAGTTAAAGGCAGGGGTCAAACATCTTAAAGGATAACTCTGCGCTGTACGCCAAAGGGACCAGCCCAAGCCTGATAACGTCTGCAAATGGGAGACTTTCCTCCTAAAAAAGAAGCTCCAGTGAACATGCGGGTTTGGGTGTCCTTGACATTTATAATTTACAAGAGGATGATTATTAGTAACAATATCCACTCTCACTTTAAGACCGAAATAGTAAATGTCACTTTATGCTCTCCCTACCTGGATGTGATGCCAGCAGACACCAGAGAAATGGCAAGAATCCTGGAGATAAATCAACCTACAGCTCCACATTCAGCTTGACCCTGCTCTGTTGGGACATGGCAAGCCCCCAAAAAGGCACTACGTCTTTTCTAAAATAAATGGATTTCTGGTACTGTGAATGTGCCCATTAATTTCAAATAAGATGTTG
>JAOXNO010000004.1:31996084-32020379 GCA_028565335.1 Limnodromus scolopaceus
AATATTTGAATAAAATCCCACACATGATATAACAACCACATATAATTTGTTGGTGTTCAGATTGTGAAGGAAAAGAAGATTTCCCCTATGAAAGCATTCGAAATTAACCAAAAGAAAAAAAATCCTAGTATTAAAACTAAGATGCAAATGCCCTCTTTGTAGAGAATTATAACCAGGGCTGAGCATGAAATTAAACTAAAATGTCTTATCATAGGTAAATAAATGTATGTTTATGCATTAAGTATATCTGTCAACATTTCTTTATGCTGTTAACTCGGTTTTCATTAAAGCAGAAGGTATTAATTTAAATTAAGCAGAGTGAGATCTTTATTACCAAAGTAATCAGCTACAAATAAGCTGGTTAACTCCGCATTTATATTTCTAAACACTTATCTTTCAGAATGGATGTTTTCCATCGGAATAATTTTCAAGCGGTTAAAAACAAAGAAAGAAGGGAGAGTTGCACGAAGAATTCCACCTCACGTTTGCTGTGCTGTTGTTCGGTTGAGCTCTACTGGAGTCTAGTGCGCAGGCACTGGAGCATCTACTAGGACTGTATAAAATGTGTTTAATTGGCATGAAAAGGCACTAACCGAGTGCTAGCGGAGTTTCCATTATGGGAGCAGATATCTTATTTACTTTAGTGGAGACGGAGGACAAGGGGAAGGCGACGGGTAACTGCATGTGTGTATGTGCGTGCGGGCTTTAGGGGGGGAGCGGAAATCACACACGCTATAAAACCCACAGCATTTATAATGCCACTAACCTCAAAATCCCCAGGAGAACGGTTCGCAAAATGTTTTCCTAATTATAATTTTGCAGATTTATGTTTAACACGGTTTGCCAGTTGTGAAATTGGCAATGATGATAATACAATTTGACGGGTATTTCATGTTAAAAAATATGCATTTTTATAACATACTTTCCCCACAACCAAGTAAAAAAACTGATTTAAAGGGAAGTTTTATTTTTCATGTCACACCATACAAGTAGTCTTTAAACATATACGTACGTGCATGCTTTCATTCTAATTTATATAGGAGACGAGCCTGCATTAAGAATTGATGTGGTACTGTATATGTGGTGTTACAGTCACTCTTCTGAGTCTATGAGATACCAGCTCCCCGCTGAGTACATACTTATGTCAATATTTCTGTTAATTGTTGCATTACAAATTGTTACATATCCCAGTGGTGGGAGTTCGCATTTGTGCCTGCAGTGGAGCTGACAACACCTACACGCGGTCCCCAGAGGTTTCAATATATTGTGGGATTTGCCTTTTGAAAACGTTATCACAGTTTATCAGTCCAATGTCATTCCACTCAGCGCTAATAGAACAGAACCCTGGACTCCGCCGTGGGGCCGTGTATTCCCCCGTCTCCCTCCACGCACCAAGAAAACACTTGGAGCTTGGAGCATCTGCACGAGATCACTAAACCAAAGCAAATGAAGTTTGATGCCCTTCTAGTTTTCGCATTGTTATATTGCATGATTATTTTTTTTCCTAAATACCGGCCTCTTCGTGCTGCCGCAGGAATTCATTAGAGCTGCACTGATGGTACGCAGATTCCTGAACGGGTCACACTCACTACAGAAGATATTTTGTTTGAATTTTTAAAATTAATGGCACTCATTTGGTAAAATTCAATAGTGTTATTGACTTCAACACATGCAAGATTTGCAAACCCAGATCATAACAAAATATCTCGATGTAATTTTATGCACTAGTTGCTGAAGGGATGACCCTCGGAGGTGACTCCACCAGCCACCGAGGAGTTGATCACCGCAATATATCCTCGCTGCGCCTTGCAACAACCCGCTATGGCCAAAAAGCAAGACAGAACATTTTTGTAAGATGAACTCGGATAAGCAGCATGAAATCGAGTTTGTAAGAATGTTAATATTTACTGTGTTCTCCAATTCCTTTAATTTCTTGCACTTCAATGAAGAGGAACCTTTCTTCTGTGAACTAAAACACAACAGTGAAAATTTTCTCCCTGGTGACAGATACACGTGATTAACAGGCAAATTTGCTGTCACCAACTGATCTGACAATGAATTTCTAAATCAGGGTGGCAGGTTAGCCCTTACTCTGAGAAAACGACATGTAGTGGGGCAATGTATTTTTCTTCATCTTTCAAAATCCCTGAGATCTCCAAGGGATCTGCCAGAGCCCCAGAGCCTTTGGAGGGGAAGCCCCGCTCCTGAGCATTCCTTCCAAACCCCAGCATCTTCGCCAGCTTCCTGCCAGTGGGCTCTACTGGGGGCACTGGGGGAGGGGACTGGTGGTTCATTGCCCCTGAAAACCCTCATAAATAGAGATTCCACAACAAGGAGACTCTGTGCAAAAGGCTAATTACAGCCTGGGGCTGCATTAACCTTTAGTGTGGGTTCCCCACTGGGACCTTTGTAAGACTGTGTGTGTTTGTGTGTGTGTGTGTGTGTTCACACACAGACCTTTTCCCTGTCCTTTATCTTCCCATTCTCTTCTGTGCTCTCCAATATACAGTTTTTTGGAGGTACATAAAACCTGCTTCGAAGTCCAGGGATTTGTTCACTGGGAAAGTCGAGGAAGGGATCAGATCTCCCCATCTCTTCCCAGTGCGAAACAGAACTGGCTACAAAATTCCCTCCCTTGGTGGAAGCCAGTCGTGCAAATTCAACAGAGACAATAACAACTGGCTTGTCTACGGAAACCAGCTGGTACAAAACCACACTGTCAAGGAGAAGTCATCAAATTCTCTTTGGAAAAGCAAACAGAATACAATTAATGTGAGCCAGGTGCATTAGTAAATATTATGACAGAGGTAAATTTATGACTAAGCTACCAATGGTCTTATAGTTACTATGAAAGCTCACGGAGATGATCTAGAAATCTGGACAAATCTCTGTGCTTTTGCTGGGTGGCTACCATGAATAAGCAAAACTGAGGAAGATGTAACTCAGTAAGGTTGATGCTGCAAAATTACTATACTGGAGACTCCAATCATTCCAACCTTCGGGATCCTATAAGGGAAAATGCTATAAGTAATCTGATTTCTGAGTTAAAATACTAGTTACTGCTGGTCCTGAGATGCTACTGTCTCACTGAAAGAGTGTCAGAAATCCAGGCACACAGCAAATGGATTTATTTAAATCCTTCCTGCAGGGAAATACACAATGAGGAACAGCAAGAAACTGTTTCATTCCAGTGAGGGTTCTTACTTAAAGGCTCCCCAAAGGAGCCTCCAGTTTCTCCCCATGTTTTAGCCACATTTGTATTTAACCATGAAGCAGTTTAGTCCATGGTTGAACTTTGTTGAAGGCTTGTTGAAGTCTCTAACTACAGCCCAGCTTTCCTGAGACCCAGCCTCTATTACTGATGTGAAAACCAGATTCTGTTTGGTCCTTATCTTCCAAACATTTCTGGGGTGTCCAAGAGGGTCTGAAGTGCTAAGACATAAGCCACGGCCAAGAGCTTCACTCGCGCTCCCACCGGAGGTCTCCCAGGGCCAGAGAGGACATAGCAGGATTCCCACCACACGCCAGGCCAAGTCTCTGAACACATTCACCCAAGTTAAATCTCACCACCTTTCACTTCAACTGCAAAGCAGACCTTTTTGGAGTTGCCTTTGCAAACATTTATCCCAATAGGTAGTTTTGTGTAATAAAATAAAACCTCAGCAAAATAAAAAAGCCTCCCATACAAACGATAAATCCCTACCAAAATCAGGTCTGCCACTGAACATCCTCCTCTCCTCAGAGACAGGAGGAGGGAAAAAAACACATGACAGATGTTAATCACCTTCTTTAATGAACTGCTTGGAGATATTTAAATACGATGGTGTTGACTATGGTGTAAGAACATATGTACAATAGTATAAAACAAAGTAGAAACATGATGTATTATTAATACACGCTAATTCCTTTACATCTATTTAGAGGCATGGTGAAGGAAGAACATACTGTGTATTCTCACCGTAGCTCTTCTTGGGTATAAAGAGACCCTCCGAAGCAAATTCTTCAGCCTACTATACTTCAAGAAATAGTAATCTAAAGCGTCAGACATTTCCTATTAAAGTTTTAAAAACATAGCTTTAAGTCATACATTACATTGAATGCTTTAATATCTCATCTGAATCAGTAGGTTTTAAACCCCACAGAGGTCACATTTTGAAGCACTAGTCACTTTTTACAGCATCTCCAAACATTAAATAAAAATAAAAATTATTAGGAGGAATAGAGCCATCTGTAGAGGCTAATAATGTGTCAGTTTGATATTGTTATTAATAATACCATTATTTCTGTTTCATATTAGGGAGATCATGATTGCTAATGGCTATAAACTAGGAGTGATAGCCTTCATTCTGGCCCATCTGTGTTGCAGCCAGAGAGGCAGGAGAGGCTCCAGTTACAAAGCAGTTGTTTCTCCTGACCCTATTTGGTGTCGGACTTTATCCTTGCAGCTGAACCCAAAGCCTTGGCATGCTCGGTTCACGTCTGGGATCCAGTTACAACAGGCTTGGGCCTGAGCCCTGCAACAGGCTTTACTGGTCTTGTGACCAGGTCAAGGTCAATCACATTGTGAGCAGGTACCCAAGACTGATTTATTTAGATGCACGGTACGGGGTCCATGTAACTGATCTTGGAATCATAGAATCATAGAATGGTTAGTGTTGGAAGGGACCTCAAAGATCGTCTAGTTCCACTCCCCTGCCCTGGGCAGGGACACCTCCCACCAGGACGTTTGAGCAACCTGACCAGGTTGCTCCAAGCCCCATCCAGCCTGGCCTTGAACCCCTCCAGTGATAGGGCAGGCACAGCTTCTCTGGGCAACCTGGGCCAGTGTCTCACCACCCTCACAGCAAAGAATTTCTTCCTGAGATCTCATCTAAATCTCCGCTCTTTCAGATTAAAACTCTTACCCCTTGTCCTATCACTACACTCCCCCATAAACAGTCCCTCCCCATCTGCCCCATAGACCCCCTTTAGGTACTGGAAAATCTTCACTTCATCGGCCATGGCAGTAAAAACTGTCCTACGCAACCTCTGGAAAAGGAACATAGTGGCAGAGCAATCTAGGTGGTAGCTTGCTACCGACTTAGAAATAGGAATTGGTCCTTATCAAAGGTTTCCTTCAGGCAACTCAGCTGTACATCACCTCCGAGGCTTGGACTAAGAGGTAGTCCATATGTTACTAGCCACAACCCTTCTATGGATATGGTGCCTTTGCCACATGAAAACCACTTGCATACAAATTAGCCTGCATTTCCCATTTCTGGTGATGTGACTCAGGTTCAACACTAACAGAACAATAATAGTAAATTCAACTAATTGTAAATATTATGATAAGCATAAATGAAGAAGTGTCTGTTGTCAAGCAAATGCTTGAGAAAACACCACACAGACAGTTCGAGTTTAAGCATTACAGCACTATGATTTCATTAACTGATTAAAACAGCAGTATTTTGAACAGGCAGTTTCCTCCTCTCTAATACCAAATACGTACAGACAGCGCTCCCTGTTCCCCTCTATGTTACTGTTGTGGGTCATATTTAGTGCTGATGATTTGTAATTTATCCAACAGGTACAGGCACATTTCCCCCAGGTAACATTTGTAAACAGAAATAAAGCTGGTGGTGTTCTGTTTGCCTCAGAAACTCTGCAATTCTAGTGTGCCATAGTGTAGGCAGTGATGTGTAACCAAGACCAGTGATAAAAAGAAACTGCAATTGTTTTTTTTAAGGTACAGCTCTAAAACTGTACTATGTGGATTTCCATGGTGCAGCAGCGCAGACGGAAATTACTTTTTTCCCCTCTATAAGAACCAGTTATCTGATTCTCTTTTGTTTCCCTTATTCCAATGTTCAGTTGCATTTTAGTGTTCAGAGCTATAAGGATGCATTGAAACTTATGGAGCCTGACATTTTAACTATCTCATCTTAGCATGATTCATCTCAATTTACTTTCTTCAAAAATGTAGCCTGGAAGAATATGAACCATTTTGGGGGCTTGCTAGAAGGCCATAAGCTCCATTAAAGAGTATAGTATCAGCTGCCTCCCAAAGAGGGTTTGCTTGTTATGGGTCTCATCCTGCAAAAGTAATAGGTGCCTCCTGGGAAATGCCACATAGTCTCAAAGGTTGAATTCCCAGACTCGGGGGGAGAACTAAGCCCTGGCTTGAGTCCTCCACCCTCACAGCGCTTCTGTGCTCTACTCTAGGAATAGAAGAACAAAGACATTCACAGTTGTTTCTGCTCTGCATTTGAGAGTTAAGCAAAGCAGAGGCATCTCAATAGTTAAATAATGAGGAGATTAAAAGAGCCTCAATAAATTTGATGGGTTGATATGAGCAAACAAAATCATTCATATGATATTACACAAGTGTCTGTTCAGAAAACACGTGATTTTGGAACTCTGGCCGCAGTCTGACAAGTATTCTGGGGCAGATCCTCTGTGTACATCAAGTGTCATCGCTCTACTGAAGTCAACGGAGCTGTGACAACTTATACCCACGGGGGCTCTGCCCTTTTGTGCACAATTCTTGTAATAATCAAATTGCACCACACACAGAGCCCTGGCAGTGCGACCATCATGGTGTAAAGTGCTCTACAGACAGCAAGCTGGACCGCGGCCCATTTAATCGCCGAAGGAAGAGGTTTGGGTATTGAGACTTGACTCTCATTTAGATTACAGATTCATCAGAGCTCTGGCTACAACAACATGAACACAGACTTGAAACATGACCCGTTCAGGCACCTTCCTTTCAGCACAGCAAAGAGTAAAACGCCGAGGAAACTCCACGCAAACAGCATTAAATAGCATTTAGGGGCTGCGGTGGGGAATGGGAGGGCAGCATCCACGGAGACACACAACTGTCACCCGCACGAGTTCAATGACACTTGGCCTGGCCTGTTCCCCTTCTGCACTTGTAGTCACTGATACAGTGAAACAATAATATATCACTAGGCCTGACCCTTTGGCCTTTATGAATTATCTGTTTTAGAAAGATGTGAAACCACCTTTTATATCCAACATAATAGATATTTAGACATGGTAGATCAATAGTGAACAAGTTTTCTGGTTATAGTTAATGGGTGCCAGAGGGGCATTCTGACATTGACCTCTGACACCCTTGTTGACAAGAAATCTATAGAGAAAAAAAATAGGAAAGACTGCCAGTTTTTAAAGTTATGAATATAAATCTACAGCAAATAATGGTAATTTTCATTGAGCAGAAATTTTTCATACTTTCAGTTCCAGATGAATTTCTCCAAAATCCTTAATTCTGACTGATATAAAATTACTATCTGGCCCTTGGTGAACACGTGAAAACAACTGTTCAGCTCTGTGACACAATTTTCCATTTGTTACTCGTATGATATTGTTCTGCTGTCAAAGAAGACTTTTCCCTTTATAAAATAGGCTGTCATTTATAATTCCAAACCAGCCCAGATTTGTTAAACAACCACATCATAATGGGTCTGGACAGGAAGAAATACAGGCTCCTGGTTCTTTAAAGAAACTAATCTAAAGTGATTTTTAAAAGAAAATAAGTTTATAGGAATTTAACATTATGATTTCTTACAAAATCAGTTGCTAATATGTATTGCCATCAAAGCACTAAAGTATACTCCTTATTCCTTAGTGTATCAGATACTTTAGCTAACTTCTCGTGTAATTACTTGATGCAGCAAAAGACTGTTAATAAAGGTGGCAAGAGCTGTGAGTATAAAATGAAATTGTTCTATCATATACTTCATGGTACTCAGTCCAGAAAGTTACGTTCACCGGGAGTTTGACCAAATCAGAAAAAGGGAGCTCATTTCCAGCAGCCTCTTTCACTCTGCAGCACAACCCAGCCTGCCTCTTGGTAACAAAATTAGTTCTATCACATCATGTCAAAATTGGTGTGAAAGGAGGGTCTCCTTCTTCCCAAAGAATGTCCCCTCCAACGTACCTACTGTATTATCATGTCACACTCCAATAACGCCACACCGAGGTCCCCGTGGCCTTCCTGCAGCTAAGAACCATTGAAAACACATTTGTCCTGGCTGTTCTTTTCTTTTACCCCTCCTCTCATCTTGTGCAAGATGAATCGCTGCTGGATCCAGACTGACTCCGAGGGCAAAGCCAGGTCTTGAGGAGGTAACCTGCCTCCTACAGCTTAAACATTTTAATTAATTTTAACACTAATGCACAAATGAGAGTTAATCACTCTGCTGCGGTGCTTTCTAATTTACCAAGTTTATTCATTAAAACTTTCCTCACTGAACTTTGATTGAATGTCATGCTTTTTAAAAGGCCTCTCAAACAGCCTTAAGGCTTTTAAAACTGATGTCTCGGGCGACTGCTGAAACGCTCTTTACAATTTGCTTTGCCAGGAAGAATGAGAAAGTTCGGTGGGAGAGGGACTGAGAGACACTGAGTTAAAATGAGGTTACACCAGCAGCTTAATAACAGGGCTGCTTGGAGATACTCCTGTAAACTCACATGTGACTAAAATTACCTGCTAAAGGTAAAAGACGTCTTCAATTTTACAAATACTACACCACAACATTTCCCAAGCCCCACAGTACAAAACTGTCCACACGATCATCACACTGGCTTTTGTCATTTAGCACAAGAATGTAATATATGCTGTATGACTATTAATTTTATGATATTGCTTTAGATTATAGTGATACATGTTTTATTGCTGTGCTATAGAAGAAGCGCGGTGATAACGTTATTTGTTTTAGATAATATATTTGCAATGTGTTTGCTAATCTAATTATTTTAGAATCAATATAATAAAACCTTAAGTACACAATTTGGTCTATTAATTGCTATAACTAAAATCTGAAATTTATTGTTTAAATGGGGGTTCTTCATTTCAAATTAACTGAAGCAAAATGTAATCTTTACCTTTTTAATTAACTGTGTTCAATATTAGGTAAAAAAATACCTCACATTTTCAGTTTCTTAATGAAGGCTGCAATCAGAAAGGCTGACATTCAATCATACATTTAATTGGCTTTTTTAAAGTCATTTACATTACTTGGATCTCCAAGGAAGTTGCAGTTAAGAAAAGATTCTCTGTGTATAGTTTTGTGGGAAAATTCACTCAAAGCCTAGATGCCCAATACTTTTATAAAAATACAAAAGCTGCTGTAGGTATGTCTGTAAAGCGAAGTAAAAACACTTGTTTATTAGCATCTCTGTTTATCTATGGGCTCTGGCAGCTTTACACGACACCTGGGCTGCGGAGGAAGATTCTCCATGGAAGTTTGCAGTATCCATGCTTCCTTTCTGCAAATGCCGTGGGGTACACAACTCTGTATATTCACATTTTCTCTTATACTTTTCTGTCTTATTTTAGTTTTCTTCTGCACTCTTCCTTTAGTTTGGGAAGCAGCTAAATTGTCAGCACAGACGGTCCCTTAGGACCTAAGCTGTCCTAAGCATTGAAGTCATTTCTGTTAGCAGACTGCTCCATTGTAAAAGCCCCATGACACCGTGGGTGGTTAAGTTAAGAAAACTGCCTCAAGTGTCTCTATTAATACCAAATTCCTGCCTCTGTAGCTAGTATGAGCTCAAAGTTTACTCAGGCAATGAAAATGTCTAGCTAGAGATTAAGGCTAACCTTCTTCAAGTTTATAAATCAGAGCCACTTCTATATTTGAATCAATTTTAAATGTGAAAGTACTGTGATTCTTACTTCTCCCATTGCCCTTACACTGTACCCACAGCCCTACCAGTTCTCCCAACATTTGTTTGGGATTTCCAGCAGCCGCAGCTCCGACAGGCCCCATGGGCAGCCTGGAAAACAGATGAGGAAAATGAGTAACATGTCCAGTGAGTCTAAAGCATCTGGGACAGAGGGGCTTCAGTGCAGGCTCTCAGGACCATTGATCTGCAAGAGGAGTTCGTGTCTCCAGCCCAAGTAACAGCCAAGCCGTTGGAGCTGTGCTTTACAGTCCTCTCATCCAATTAGGGCATCTTATTATTATTATATTACTGCGGTGATAACAGCATCCGCATTCTCAGCTTCTGGCACAACTGCCCCAGGCTCCAGGCAGCCTCCTCTCTTTTGTTTTGCCTCATCTACCTGTTACATTTCTGACCGAGAAATTAAATTCCAGGAAAAAGCATTTTTTAACAGCCTTCTTTTTGCGCTTGGGAATTCCTGCGGATCTCCTGACATCACTCTTTCAGCACACTCTTGGGGTAACTTTTCACTTGCCTGGACTGTGCTGACAGTCGCACTGCCTTTTTCAAAGTCAAACCAAGTGTCACAATTTTTCCTAAAATTCCTCCTCTAAAATTCTCATACTAGTGTTTCTTTAAGGACATTTTCCTCTGCGTATTCATATGCTGCTGCATTAAAAGCTTTCTGTTCCTCTTTATCGTTTTGTACAAACACACCTATTAGAGTATTGTATTTTTGGATGGAAACGTTCATCAACTTTTCAAGAATGATTGCATAGTTTTTCTCACCTTCCTAGGAAATTTATGAATCAATATTTTCAGCTTCATTGCTGCTCAGATTCTGTGAAACAATCCTTATGTTCAGATCTTTCTATGGGCTCATCAAACTGAAAGTCCTGTTGAATTGGCTGCATTTCTGTTTCCACCTCATTATGGTGGGTGGCACCGTAACACATGTACAATTGTAGCAGGAGTCCTTTCTTTCAAATCCAATCGGGAAACTTTATTAGAATAAGAATTATGGTCACTGATTGAATTACTCTGTCTCCTTCCTCCCCTCTGTAGTGCTTAAATCTAAAGCCTTCCCAAAGATCCTCCTCTTAACTTCATGTTATGGATTTAAGCAAATGCAGAGGTCATAGTGACTATCTAAAATATCAATACACCAACTATGGACTCATTTCCATATATACACGTGTTCATATTTAATAAAATGGTTACACTGAAAATTCTACCTCAAATATTAATTCTTATCACCAAAGACCTACAACAGCCATTTTTCTACAACCTGTATAAGTGCCCCTTTCCAAACCAGAAGGAAGTGACACCCTCTGATGAATATGCCTCTGCTCAATCATGTCTGCACAGAACAGCCCTAAATTAATTTCAAATAACAAATATGTTTGTAAAAATGAGACTTTGCCAGCAGGCAATTCACAAACAAACAAAAAAATCCCTACTTTAAATACGTTAGTAGTTATGAATAGCTAACCCAGCTCTAGTCATTACCTAGCAATGAAAAATTGACAATAGAGTTATTAGGATAATATACTTAATTAATAGAAATATTAAAAGATTCACCATTAACCTGCATTTGCTCAGAATGCCAGAGGGGTGATTAGTTAGAATGGCACAGAATATTTCATAGTACTTACTGCTCTTATAAGAAGTCAGGGAGAGGAAAATGGAGATCCATGCTGCTACTGGATTTGAAGTATGACCTTAATGGTATTCAAAGTTTTAAACAGGAGTGAAGATAAAGAGGACATGGGAAAATTATACCTTGAACTTACTGAAGGGATTAGGACACTCCAAAAAGGTACATTTTTTTGCAAGAGAACTGGTATTTTAAAATCAAGTTGTATCAAAACTTCTCCAACTGAAAGCAACACTTCTCACAGTTCAACATCTGTCCCTAAAGATCAGATTTTTACCTGAAAACACTACAAACATCTCTTCATCATATACCAGACACACAATATAACACGCATAGAATAGCACAGAAATGCATAGAACTTTGGATCGGTTACAGTCTGCAAACCACTCAGACAAATAAAATGGGTATATATTTCATGTATCTGTACTTCAGCCAAGCACAGATGTAAGTTCACATTAGAAACTATTCGTTAAGCAGTTCAAGGTGAAGACTAGCAGGAGGTTTATAAAATGCATAACAATTTGGTTCAAGGCAACGTAACAACAAAGAATTGGTGAGAAGAATGAGAGAAGCATATTGTAGTTTATTAGTGACTGCAGCTGACGGATGGATTTTGTGGAAGTTGGGATTATCAACACAGAGAAGCCAACAGCTGAATTCCAGGAGGCTCAGATGGGGCCGGCCTCAACGCACTTCTCTCTCCCGATAAACTGATAGGCTCTGTCTCCTTTTGTTATAAAGCCTCGGAATAGTTCAGGCATTAATAATGGTACAGTTAAAAGGAAAAAGGAAAAGATCCCACACCTCGTTATCCGGCTTCCTGTTTGCGAGATGGTGTGAGACCAAATTAGTGTATGTTTGGAAAGCACACTGTAAGAGTTAAGCATTGCAATAGAGATGCTAATTTAGAATTAAATAGATCACTGGGAACCAAGTTCACCAACAATAAATCTGAATTCAGTCACCTGGAAACCCCAAGAAGGCTTTGATGCTATAGAAATTGCATGAATTCTTCTCCCTAAATGTCTTCCTGTAGGCATGCAAAATCCCTTAAAACTAATATGACAAGACAATATATGTTGTTTCCTTGCAAGGTGAATAGTGACTCATTAGGGAAGGATATAAATCGGGAGTTTGAATTGTAACTTTTAAAACTCTAGTTGCAGAAAGGAACCTCACATACGGATTCAAACTTTACAGCTTCACCATCACTCTTGTTAACCACTGTTTACCAAATGGTGAAATAAACAGAAGTCATCGGAGTCCCACCCCACGCCCTGCAACAGCTCATATATTCAACACCGAGCTGAATGGATGAGAGATTGAGAAAGTTAACAAAAAACACATTTTCTTCCTTAAAGAAATATTTCCTACTGACAGATTTTGGATTGCATGCTCTTTGAAATACTGAAGCTATCACAGCATGTTCCCAGAGAAAAAATATGAAAAGCTAGTAGCAGTAAGCGCAAAATATGTGACATCCATACAGACAAACACATCCCTCTATATGCATACATATAAAATCACACCTACAAAAATAATACACACCTCAATAGAAATATTTACTAACAAGTAATCTAATTTCTTGGGAAAAGGCCAAATTAAAATATTCTTGCTCATATTCAAGAAGGACTGCTTGGCAAGTCTGTCTTGTCCTGGATGTGCCACTGTAGGACTGCCGGGATAACTGGTTACAGCCATCTGCATGGATGCTCTGTCACTGGGAGGGGAGGTGGAGGGAAGGAAGGCTTTGGAGGGGAATCCAGAGCTAGTCTGTGTTCCCCCAGGCTATAATTAACACTGCTCTATGGTCTCAGAACCAAACCAGAGTTTCTTTTTGAGCTAGCTTTAAGCTAATTTTTAAAATAAGAAAAGTCAAGATAAATAGCAGACAAATTAGAGAGATGTCTAAGAAGGAGAAGAAATCCAGTGAAAGAATGGACCTAAGTCACAAAGTTTAGGTAAAGGTCTTGATTTTGTGGTAGGCAACATCACACAGTGGCAATGCTGAATCGTGAGCCTGGCTTGGATTATCCAGACTTCAAACAGAAGGAGGTTACTTTTATAAGTAGTTCTATTTCCTACTATGTAAGTAACATCTCTCATCTTGTCACAAACCTAGGGCTGATGCATCAGAGTGCAACTAGATACGTTTGATTCTATGATTTTTACAGCATTATTCATTCAAGTGATCAAAAAGTGACAGAATAGTCAAGAATGTTACATCAAGGCACATTTAACTAAGAAAAAACTCACAAAAAAAAAGGATGTATTGGGATGAAAAAGCTATTTTTAATTCTCTCCTAAAAAATATAAAACATACCCCCAAAAAAGGTTCATTAGAGGTTTCAAAACCAGAGTCAGTGTGGGTCCATTACCCAGCAGGCCTTAGAAAACTAACACCAAGTAAATTTCTGATTAAGCCAAAACGAACTGGAATCTTCAAGATGCTCTACATCAACTGAAAGCCAACATATAAAGACATGAAACCTCCTATTTCTCTAGAATTTTACCAGAGGTCCATAAGCTCAAATAAAGAATTTCTTCTTCTTAGTAATGACAAGTCAGAAAACAGAAAGAACAAAATAGAGGGAAAGAGGAAGCCTCCTCTACACAAACTTCCTCTGCTTCCTACGGGAAGAAGTACCCACTGAGTACTCCGTGGTCCTAGAAATCAAGCCATGCTTTTTTGTGTCTAAACATAGAGGTGAGGCTTCAAGGAATTAAAAATGAAAATATTAAGCCCAAATGGGACATCTTCAGTTACCTTTTGATTGCTTTGAAAATTCCCTACCTCGGCTGTTATCTGGAGTGAGCAGAATGCAGGTATAACACAGGACTTGTGACCATAACCTTGGCTTCCCTCTGTAAAACGGTGCTAACACCACCTCCAAAGAGTTCTGCAACAATCCAATGAGAGTTCTATCTATTCTAATAATGTTATAAATACTTTCAAACTTTGTTTCTTTTTTTAAAAGCCAGCAGTGCATTAAAAAAAATTAAGCAGGAAATTAATTTTCCCAAAGGTCTTCAGTAATTGGACAGAATTTCCAGCAAGCGCCAGATCTTCAGAATGAAAAAAATGTCTCCTGATTTTGGCATTATAATCCAAAAATTCTCATTAGCTTCTTCAATTCATTTAATATAATTTACCCCTCCCTGCAAGTTTTTAGGTGATGAAAAAGATTAAAAATGATCCCATAACAGTCTGTTCAGTATTTTACATTCACTGACCTTTTATGTAATTTGATACGTTCCTTTGGATGTCTCTTCCAAGTATGGTGGGTGAGAGGTTGATTTATAAACAGTGTATGCACACAGGATTTTTATGTACTTTGTTCACACCATCAGTTTTTTCTGTAGTCATTTACAGTCTATTTGCAATTCATTAAAGTACTTTTCTTTTTGTTAAAATTGCCCTTCTTTTTTTTTTTTATGTTTCCGTAGCAAAGTAGGTTTCTTTCGAGAAAGTCTTCAAATGCTGATCTTGTGAAAGCTGTTACGGGGTCCCTTGCTTGTACTTCATGTTATGGATCTCACAGCTGTAGTAGAAAAGGAGCAGATTTGCTTTGAAGGAGGTTTTTGATAAAAATCTATCTCTTTCCTCACCTTTGTCTTCAGTCTTAAGTAATGGAAGACCATCCTTGCCACTAAAATTCCAAGAAAATAGCTCTGAAAGAGCAGATTCTTGGTTCTTCCTCCTGATATCCACCAAATCACACAGGGCAGCGAGTCTAAGCGATAATCCCAAGTGGACAAGGCAGCTGGAAAACTGATTAAATTTCACCTGCTGTTGTGTATGTGACAGTGAAAGTCCTCTTGAAAGCAGGGCAGCTTTGCATGGGTTACACTATACTGTTCTATGCAGTAACAAAACACTAATGATTTTTACCAGGAACTGTGGGAAGTATTTCCTTTTTATGTCTGATAATATTCAAGCTATAGAACTAATGGATCTCTTTTTCCCTCTAAATATCACTCCAACAAAACTCGAATCATACAAGTTTCAGCAACGACATGCACAAGAAAACTCTGACACAAACAGAAGAGGACAGAGCAGGCGGGGTATAACACATGTTTTACGCTCTTGGTTTCTGGTACAACTCCATTCTATTCTTCAAAGTGGAAATGACCTTTTAGTGGTTGTCATTCACTTTCTGCCTCCTGTTTTCCATTTCACTTTCTGAAAACTGTATGTACTTTCTGTACATAAACCTTTCCTTGTGCTTTAGTTTTTATTTTTTGGTACAGCAGAAGGTTTTTTTCCCTTGCCCATAGTAAGACTTTAACAATAGTAAGGTCAGCGAAGACTGAAAGAACTTAAAAATTTAAAGCTTCTACCATTTTCTGTGCTGTTCTCAGGAGCTGGGTACGCAGCTTTTCCGGTGCACAAGAAATGGGCATCTTCGTTGGATGGGTCATGGAAGGAGACTTCTATGAGGTACCTACAGTTCTTGCAAGATCCCAAGGCTGGAATTTAGGGTAGCTTTGTCTCAAAGGAAAGAGGGCCCACCTTGGCCAACCTCAAAGGATTCTGGGGACCTAACTGAGACATGTAACACTATAGTGTTTATGGAGACAGTCCCCAAACTACTTACAGATGTAGTCATGGAACAGATTTGGATCTCCAGGAAGAGAAACATCTCAGAGAAGAAGGAATTAACCTCCGCACCCCACTGTACTAGCAGGACATTTCTTCTTTCAAAGAGAATAGATCAAATTCAAGGCACAGCATAAAAAACTTTTTAGAAAACTCTGTTTTTCCCTCCCAACTCCCTCACAGTCTCCCACCACTGAGTGTTTCCCTCCCCTCTGCTTCCTACCAACAGCATCAGAACTTCCCAGAAATGTTTTGTAGGATTAAAGCAGATTCAGTCAATGCTACTCACTGGGATAAAGCAAACAACACTACAAACTTTTGCTGGAGTAACTATGTATATTAGGAGTGTGATGAAGAAAGAGATGATATACGGTAAATACGGCTGAGCTGACAAAAGCATCTACACAATAGGCAAACAGAAAGAAAATTAATACACTTACAAGTAACAGAAACAATTTCTCCTCTGTCACTGGCATTTTGCTCCAGTTTGGTGCTATTCTCCTTCTGAGCTCCTCTACATCATGTCTCTCAGTGTTCAGTCCCAGCTATAGAAAGTATAGATGCATTTTGTCCCAGACAATCACAACTACTCTCTTTTCTCAGTGACTTTCTTTGTATTTGGGTACAGGTATGCTCTGCTCAGCCTGTTTAGTCACCCTTATGTTATGAATTTGGGGTGTTCTGTAGCCTGAGTAATGCTACAGGGCTCATTTTGCTAAAATAAAAAGCAAACAAATAAAAAGGGCAATACCACTGCTGTACATTCATAATTCTGTGTAGCTGTCATTTAACAAAAGTAGCCTATTTATCAGTGCCACATATTCGGAGGGATAAAAAGACAGTCTTTTGTTTCTTCAGATATGTCTTACCTTTGTAAAACAAATATCCAAATATCTCAAAATATTTCTGTCTTCTAAAGATTCCAAATACCGATTTTTCTCTCAATTTCCTTATCTGCTTCTGCTTAGTGAGGGAGATGCACTGGATGGGGCAGTAAACTAAGGCTGGTGACTAAATGCCAGACATCCAGGCATGTGGTGTCATGAACTATCCAGTAATCAAAAAGGAAGGCAGTTTTTAAGAATTCTATGATCCAATTTTCTGTTTCTCTGTTACTTGTACATGTCATAATTTTCCTTGAGCATAAAACCTCCTGTATGAAAATGTTTCCTGCCAGGAAATCTTGCTTTGTTGCTGGTTACCTGCTTTGCTACTCCAATCTGAGGGATTTCAGAGAAAAAGAATGGTTTCTTCCCTCTCCCTGCATAGCAGTGAATGCAGAATGTTTAACTGGCCTGTGAAAGGCTTTTTCTCTATCTGTGGGGAGTATTATTTCTGATCCCCAATGTAGCAGTTAATAAAGTCTCAATAGTCTTTCCACCATTTCCCTCAGCACCCGTTTGCAGTCCTAAAACTCCACTGCTCCTGTCACTCTCCAGCCTCTCCAATCTTCTCTGCCAAATGATGTTTTCCTTAGCAGGAACTTCCAATGTAGCCCCAATTGTTTCTGTTTTATTGAGGGATTCCTCCTGAGTGGATTTTTCGATAGCATTTTTAACCACACCAGCAGCCACGCTCCTCTAAAGCAAAATTATCTACAGCTTCCCAAGATTTAATAGCAGTAAAGTTTTTAATGCTATCTTACTGAAGTCCCTTGAGCCTGCAATAGGTTCCTTCTCTTAATATTCCATTATGTCTGACATGCTCTTGCCATCCATGGAGAGAGATTGGATCCTGTACTCCAAGCTTCCAGACTATCACATTTCCTCCCTTTTCTAAAACATACCCTGCTCTTTCCTGGAGGTCATTCTGCCTTTTCTCAGAATGAAGCTTGCACACAAACGGGCACACCGTGCGGAACACGACTAGCCAAGATATCAAAGTGCAAAGAATTTTCATTTTTTGGCAATGGCAAGAATCTTTAAATCATGTTTTAACATTGGGTTCAACTGTTTTCCTTCTCTCTAACAGTTAGGAAAGCTGTTCAGAATGAGGTGTTTCTCAGTAGCACATGCAGGTCTCAACACGATGGGTAACTCACGGCACTGATCTGCTCATTCAGAGGCAAACAAACCATCACTAAAATCAGCAGTGCAGGGGACACACATTACGTGACAAAATTAAGATCTTAGTAAAAAGGGAAAGGCTCTGTGTGACGATGAAAACATGAGATAATACTCAGCAGATCAGAAATGGAATCCTGGTTGTGCCAAAAGCAAGCAGTGATGGTGCTCTCAGCGATACAGGTTTAAAGGAAGGGAGTAAACTGCTGCCTGCACAAGCATAATTCAGAGTAAAAAAAGGCTCAGCTGAGAGGAATGTACACTATGACAAGGTATTCTAATAACTACAGTGGTGTTAGGGACAATTTGGGTAGAGACTTGTGTTGGGAGATTTATCAGCTGGTTTCCATTAACTCTCCAGGTAGGAATGTGAGAATACAGTTAGTTCACTAATATTTGAGATTCTCAGATAAGAAGCAGTTAGTGCCATTAAGTGCTGTACTTCTACTCTTTGAAAGGTAAATAAATAATATAGTATATAAATACTATAGCATATACTTTTCAACATCTGTAAATAATCAGCAGTTTAAGAGTTGCAATCTGCTACATTTCTACAATCTTGCCACTTTGTTACTTTTCGGTTATGTATTTATTTTCAAAGCTGAAACATTAAGACCATATGTTTGGACACATTCACTCCACCCCCAAGAATGTTTTTACTAAGCCCACTTCTGAATTCTGATGGTTAAGAACCAGAAGTCTGCCTTGCTGTTGGGCCGGCTGATGAAAGGATCATCACCTGTACCAATAATTGTTATCTTTGCAAATCTCAGCACTTAGACTGCTTGAACAGTGACAAAAGGTATAAATCACCCTCAAGGTTCCTAATTACTACCATTAGCAGTTGGTTTGTTATCCTGGATGTGAAACCCTGATGCCACATCGGAAGGGCAATAGCAGGGACCTGGCTCACAGCCAAGCGCAGGGTGCATTTAGCATAACTATATGCTATTTGCTAAGCTCAAGGCCCAACTGAGCCTTCAGAGACTCAGATTTTGGGGATGCAGCTCTGAAACTTCCATATCCTTAACATGTTACTATTACTTGCTTTTTCCGTTTACTGACACTAGGAGACATGACGGCTTGCATCACTAACTGCCAACACTAATTATGACAGTCAAAAATTCTGGTGTTTTCACAAAACACAGCATCTCTGCATAACCCCAGAAGGATGGTTACACCATCAACAGTTGCCAAATAATATCCACGATATGTATTTATGTGTTATCGTTCTCATCTCTATTATTCTAGCATGGCAAATACCAACTCTTAATACTACACTGTAATTTCTGTCATGTTCTCTCTAATGTCTGGAAGGTGTATTTATTTGTTTAGCCTCAGAATAGAATTATTAGAACTCATAAATTACGGGTTGGTGAAAAAAATACTAGGGCAGCTGGGAATTATCTATGTTCACGAAGAAAAACCTGTGTTATTGTGTTATGGTAATCTATCACATATGCAGCTACCACAGTGCATATATGTACTTCTGCTGGATGTATTTACATATTATTCTGCTCAGCACTGTCTGTTTTCTCTCTGTGTGAGTCTAATGCAATTCTACCACAGGAAACAATGGTAAGAGATGAAGTGTTTACCTCCTCTAGTAAATACAACACTGGGACAAAACCACTGCACTGGCAGTGCTTTACCTGTGCCGCTGCTTTCACAGTTAGAATTGCAGGAGTATTAGCAAGGCAGGGAAACCTGATGTGAAGAGCAGTAGATTTCCTAAGGAGTCTCTGCATGGAGCAGCTGAAGTATTTAGATGCTTGTGCCTCATTTGTGAGCATTCAAACAATCCTAAAAGGAATAAGTAAAATCAGATCCCCAGCTATCACTATGTTGTGAAGGAAAAGAGGGATGTGTATGATAACTGACCAAGCAGATTGACCAAAAGCTTACGGATGTTGCTTTAAAATTTAACAAGAGTATTTTAAAATGCTGCTGTACCACACCTTGTCTGCGGAAGAGAACTGCTGACTGTGCGGTTTTAGAGTAAAGATGGGAGTGCAATCTGTATGCAAATGAAATGTTAATATGGCATATAAAAGTAAAATTCAATAAAACAAGTTTGCACTGAGCACTGAGATCACAGAAACTTGGCCATTCTTTGACTTTGTCTCCTCACTGGGTTTTTGCTGAATCAGTTTTCCACACCTCTATAATCTCCTGGGCGGTTTATATATGTTGTGTGATATAGCAAATAAAACTAAACAGCATCTTTACTGCTAATGATGTGAGACATAGGTTTTTACTTGTGTCCACTGCCTTTTAATGACCTAAATATCTCCAACACTTTTGATAGCTGGGTTAAAAGCCATATTGATTTCCCTGAAGTTTCTGTTGCTTGCATTGCAAAGAGCTCCACTAAAAAGCAGTGACTCAGCCAGGCAGAACATAGAGCACTTGTTAACACATCTTGGATGGAATATTGTAGTAAAGAAATCATAGGAATAAGAAATTCTGGACTCAAGCATTCATTGAGAACCTCTCTGTGATTTTCAATAACAGATGGAACAGTCTGCTGGTAAAATTCAACACCATTCAAAGAGCCAACAAAGTGCCAAAGGAGTGAAGAAAACCAGTTGTTGTCCCTATTTGGAAGAAACTGAAATTCAGATCTAACAGAAGAATTTTACAGGTTAAATAAGAACATAGGTTAACTATGAAATTCCCCTCAATACTCCTATTTGTAATACAACATTCTGCTAACCAACCGCATGTTAATTTTCATAGAATCATAGAATCACTTAGGTTGGAAAAGACCTTTAAGAACACAGCACTTTACAAACAGGACTCAGTAGAGAGGTGAGATTTTAAACCCCATTTCACACAGAAAGAATCTAAAAACCCTAGGGAGTTGTAAGCCCAAAAATTCTAACTTTAGTGACTCACATCCAATACCAAGTGGATATTTATGACTCTGGTCTCTCAGATTTGTTTATCTGGCAAAAGACCCTTAGAGACAGACAAGTCTTAATTGTTCTCCTTTTGGAAAAACACCAATCCAGAAGGAGAAGTGAAACATCGGGCACTGCTCATGACAGGATTTATTCACCAAGCAGAGTATGTCACTGCTCTATACTTAGTTCTATGCTCTTCCCAGCTTCACCACGGAAATTTCACTCTTTTTATGTCTCTTGCTCGCACACACAGAGCTTTCTCCAGTGTCACGTGCCCTAGAAGTGCTGTTAGTCCCAAAAGTGTCAGATCTTCTCCAATATGCACAGTGCATGGTCTGTGTCAGCGTCTGTCCTGGTTGCTCACCCTTACGTTCAGGCTCATGACCACTCTGCCATGTACAAACCAACCCAGCGAGGAGCCCATCAAGTCCCATCATGTCGGCTCTTCTGCCTGCGTGTTTTGTGGGGGCTACTCCTTCTTCTTTGCAGAATGCGCACCCCCAGACTGATAACACATATCAGCAAACCAACGTATTTTACACCTTCCTTTCATGGTGGATAACCATCACTACAACATTTAATGCTGTGCTGTGTTGCATCTCTTGAATTCGACAGTACGTATGTGTTGAAGATCTATTTATCTCAAGTCACCTCCCATCCTGGGGTTTTTCTTCCCAGCTTTTTGCCAGAGAGACTTCCCAAGCCATTGGGACTATATCCATGTGCTTTTGCCTGCTCTTGTGTTACTTGCACAGTGCTTAAACAATATAGTTTGTGACTCAGCGGCTATGCTAAGAAGTTTTTCATGTAATTCTTTAAAATAAATTGATTAAGTTTTGTTACTATAACTCCTAAAAATTCTTAATTCCATTTCAAAGCAGGTGGGTGAAACTTAAGAGCCAACAGTTAGAGAAACTGGCCTTCCCTAGGATTTTATATAAAGAATGATCATTTATTTTATACATAAACTTAAAAAACCTGACTTATTCCACCCAGTCAGCATTCCTAATTTCTAAGGCTCTGTCTTTGAAGCAGTATTTACTCCAACAGTTCAGAAACCTATGGCTGTTTTCGGAGAAGTGGCATTTCTTCATGTGTCCATGTTTACGTCTGCAAAAATCTTCACCCTCTTCACACTCAGTTCAGAAAGGGCCATTGAATCAAACCCTGTGCTTCAGAATACAATATTTGCAATTATTACTTTGTTTTCCATTAGTAAACTCCACTTTTGCTACCAGGTTGTGTCCTCGATACCCAGAGGAGGACCAGTTCATGTGGCAGAATACTGGGGTGAATGACATGAGCAAGGAGAGAAGGTGAGGGTACGAGCTAAGATGGAAAGAGTTCAGCAGAAAAATGGATAGCTGAACTCTTCACTTGGCAAACCAGTATGAAACAGTAATGATTTGCAGGCATTGCAGAACAGATGATCTTTAAAGATTTAAAAGAGAATATGTTCTCTTCTTTAAAAGAGAAATAGTGACTTTTCAGATTTGAAAAAATCCTTACACTTTCACTCATGGTTTGTATTCAGAACTGGTAACTCCAGAAAAATTCCCCTCTTTACCTCCAGTGACCTATTGAATCTTGCAATTATCTGGCATCTCTTCTAAGGTATTATAATAAAAATAATAACAACAATGGTAGTTTTTCTATCAGCATAAATATTTATAGTTACATTTTAATAATATTCATGCCATTTTCATAATAGAAAATAACCTAATGATCTGGCAGATTATGCTAGTCCGGGGGTTACTTATTTGCAGATCAAGAAGATTTTTCTTACAGACTGGGAGATATAAATTGGCATGATCTTTACCTCAGTATCTCTGCCTCAAACGAGATGTTGCTTTTAATCACCCCACAAGGTAAAAAATTTCTTCCTACATGAATGAGGAATGTGAGGATTCTTCTCTGTTTACATTGGTGAAGGCAACTGTTTTTCTTTTAAAAAGTCACGGACAACTCTGCTTTTCTATCGCACCCCAGTGTGCTAAGCCCTTATGGTTGGCAGAACCCACTGGTTTCTGAAATGGTTGTGGGACAAGCTCTTACACTGGACACCTCCAGAGATGCCACTGCATGAGCTGTGGACTTACATGTGTTGGCTGAACACAATAGTTTGAACAAAAGACGGTCTTAACAGCCAGGCCCGAGAAAGCCAAATGGATATATTCCATCTGTGTCTTGTTAGCCTCACTTTTTTTAGTTAATGATTTAAAGCCCTTCTCACTCTTCCCCTGTTTTGCCAGCTGTTCCCAAATCACTCCACTGCAGCACTTGCTGACTCGCCCCACAAGACTCGGGGTCAGAGGGATAAACACACGTTTTCAAAGACAATTTCTCTTCTCAGCGCTTACGCGGACCTGAATCTCAACCCCTTCTCTGTGTCAATTAGTTTAGTGTGTCAAGAGCAGCTCAGCCATCAGGCACACCTCTCTGGGAGCAGCACGTCAGTGATGTGGCACAGGTAGTTCCTACCTGGGGAAGGAGAGTCTTGGATGAAACGGTGGCAGGGCTGGGAACGGGTAATTGCTGTTCAGAAAAGAGAACTGCGATGATATATAAGATCCAGCATCAAGAGTGATTGAGACCTATCAATAACTGCACTATTGCGCCCAACATTTTGGTCAGTGGAGAAAGAAGAAGTTATTATGCCTGTTTTTGCAATGAATATCAGGTGTTTGGTAATTGCGTTCAACCTGGAGTGCAGAAACAGCAGCTGCATACCGTTTAAATAATGTGCCTAAAAGCTAACACTTGGATTTATTCCAGCAAATACTGTATATTTAGTAACCGCTGATAACAAAACATCATTTCCCATGCTATGACTACTCTTTAAGCATCAGTAAAAATGTACTTAATCAATTTATATTAAATTACTGTGCAATCACCATGGCAGTTTAAGGCTATGCCTACGTATATTAGACATTTTATCAGATAATTATTATGTCCCCTTAACTTCTGAGCATTACTTGATATTTTATATCTACACAACTGGTATCTTTAAAGAGATATTTTATTATATCTGGACTACCACAGTAACTGTGACTGCATTCTCTTTAAAAGGTATTTAAAGATTATACTTTTTAATTGTCTATGCTGTGCCTTTTGGTGTAGGTGCCTCATAGACAGCATAAAAAGCCTCTCAGCAATAACCAGTGCAGCAGCTCCTACGCAACTGGTCCTCTTCCTCCCAACCATCAGCACTGGATGTACAGTTGAAGACTACGTGGCCTGGCCAGGGCTCCTTGGGATGCCCTACAGCCCCACCATGCTTGGGTCAATGGGGTTGGCACAGGGCTTGTCCAGGAAGGAAAAATCAGAATCACAGAATGATATGGGGTTGGAAGGGACCTCCAGAGATCATCTAGTCCAACCCCCCTGCCAAAGCAGGTCC
>JAOXNO010000004.1:32020479-32048703 GCA_028565335.1 Limnodromus scolopaceus
CAGGGCTCTGCCACCCTCAAAGGAAAGAAGTTCCTCCTCATGTTTAGATGGAACTTCTTATGTTCAAGTTTGTGCCCGTTACCTCTTGTCGTGTCACTGGGCACCACTGGAAAAAGACTGGCCCCATTCTCCTGACACCCACCCTTTAAGTATTTATAGGTGTTCATCAGATTCCCCCCTCAGTCTTCTCCAGACTAAAAAGAACCACGTTTCTCAGCCTTTCCTTGCAAGAGAGATGTTCTAGTCCCCTCATCATCTTTGTAGCCCTGAGATGATTTAGGGCCTCAATCCACCTTTGCCTGCTGCAAAAATTAGCTAGGGATTACGGTCAACGATTCTCAACCTCCATGACATACTGTGCCTCTTCAGAGCCCTTTGCAGCCTGGCATATCTCAGCGGGCCTTCTGATAGCACCTGCTGACGCAACACTAGCACCACTAGAACCCTTGTTCCTGTGGCACAAGCCCGCCTTGCTGATGAATATGAAGACAAGCAATTTTGCCATAAGGTAAAGATGAAAGACCAAGTCTTTCATTCCCCATGGTATCTTTGGGCTTTGGATACAGCTTTTAAGGTACCAATACAAACATTAATTTTGCATTACTACATAAATTGGCATAGCACAGTTGCTCTCTCCACTTGAGGAGTTGGGAAACCTTGACCCTTCTGTACCTCTGCTGCTTGCCTCTGCTGTGATCTTGTGCAAGTCCCTTAATTTCTCTATCTCTTACTGTCTACACCTTAAAAAAGTAAAATGATGAAGCACTAATGCTATTTAAATTTTTGCCTGCAAATGCCATGTCTATTTACACACAGGACTATGGATAAGAAAATGGAATGCATTTCCTTTGTGTGTCCCTACCACTGCAATTTTATGTTCTGATGTGAAATAGAACCATTTTACTTTTTTACAATTTTAAATGTCTGTTGCCAAGACCTATTTGTAATTACTAAAGTGCTTCCCTTGAGTACTCTTAGCAACTAATTTCAGGATCGGGATAAATAGAAAATAAACTTACGCTGGGCTGTGTAGACATTTATCAAATCAAATGATTACAGAAAATTAATCTTTCTATAGTGGTCTGTCAAGTCACGAGAAACCAAATGCATTTTAAATGCATGAATCTCAATGATAGGGGGGAAAAAAACCAACAAAACCCCACAACCACCCTCCCAACCATATACATTTGCCCTATGAAAAAAACTAAACACGAACCGTTTCCTTCTTTTTCCTCTTACTATCTCACTGGACCCTCACTGTGAATTTCTTTGGCAAACAAACCAATTGGATGGGCAAATATTTGCTCAGTTTTCCAGGTATGTTTGGTCTGAATTTTTTCAGTTGCTGTCCGTTCAGTCAGTTCCTTTTTAAAAGCAGGATTTTTTGACTTTAAAACACAATCTTACATTTCTGTGGATCACCAGAACACAAGGCAGACACTTTGGGTACTCTCAGAGGGGAGAATTTGCCCATTATTAATTGAGATAATTTAATGACAGTTAGGGGACTTTAGCTTATCTGTATCTCTTTTTCCTTAACGTCAAGTTTCTTTTTAGGAGCTATGTAAGCTAAAATACTAAGGGCCAAACTTGAGAGGAGATTTTGATGCTTTTGCAGTTGTGTCATTGTAAATAAGGTCAGAATGTGGCTGCGGAAGCATCAAGAGCCTTTCCAATCTGCCCTTGGCACCAACAGGCGCTTGACCAGCCCAGCTATGACTCTGCTTAGACATCTGTTGCTCTCTTCCCTTTGAATCCTAATCCTTTCATTTCCAGATATCCGTGCCCAGAGCGTGTTGCCTTCCAACAGGTGATGGTATGGATCTCTTTGGAGATGTTCTGTGCTGAGTAGCCAACAGTTCTACAGCGAAAGCAGCCCATGACCCCAGACACCTGAAGGAAACCCTCCTGCAATGCACCAGGCACAGGCTCCCCTTTTCCTGCTCTCCAACAGACACATTCCCAGAGCCACACATTTCTTTAACGTTACTGCCTCGTTGTCTCGACATTCATAATGTGCTAAGCTGAGAAAGTAATTAAAGTTAATTTCTGCTTGGGGGAGAATGAGGAAAGGTGGGGGAGCATCCTCACTGTAAATTCTTATTCATATTTCTTTCCTGTTTTGTGATTCTCAATCGGAGTTTTCTAATAACAGATCATTTCTTTTTGTCTAACTTTAATCTGGCCCTGCTTGACAAGCACCATCCTTTTCATTGAAGGGTAAGACCACTTAAAGAAAGGCCAATAAGCCCTTGCACTGCTCAGCTGACTGGGGTGATTTGTCACCCTGTGCAGTGGTGGTCACACCAATGGATTTATCTCAAGGTAAATGGAGATGCTGAGACCTGGGACCTGGAGCTTTGATTAAGGCCCCCTTTTTGTAGTGTTGATAGATGTTGCTTGTGTTTATCTATTTGAAATGCCACTAAATCTGTGAATACAATGGAAAAAGAGAGTAGTTTGCAGCTGAAAACATATTAGTGATTTATGTTTCACTAAGAAGCACAATAAAGAGACAGAGGCTATTAAGAGGAGCTATTTTCATGAGAAATAGTTCTGCTTTAAAACATTATCAACCACACCTTGATAAAGACCTACATGCATGCATAATCGTGTTTACTTATCCCTTTAGTTGAGTGCAATATACATTTGGAATGCACAGCCCCAAATTATTAATAAGCTGATAGACGCTTTGCCATGCAAATGCCTAAGAATAGGACACTTTGCATGTTAATTGTCTTTCAGAGAAAAAGCAAGCATAATGCACTGACCCGGGACTTCAGCTGGACTCCACAGCCCTTAAAACAGCTTCAAATTCTACTGACCATTATTGCCAGCATTTATTCACAACATTTTAGTAGAAATAACCAGTGGGGTGACACAAAAGGATTATAATGCATCGATATAACTTATAACATGAATCAATGTCAACAAGACGCACCCATTTAAATGAATAGGGTCAGATGAGAATGCTGTATCACCCTGACTCGTGTGACAGTTACAAATGCATAACCTAGTATGCATAATAGGAGTGTACAAACCAGTAGAGATTTGTAAACTTGGTTCATTTCAAGCAGAACTGACCCACAGGAATGGAAAAAGGAAAAGCCAACTGAGCTGTCTAGAAATAAGTGATTCTGTAGTTTGTTGTTTAACGAAAGGCATAATGAGGTTTCATTTTCTCAAGCTTGAATAGAGAACATGGACCTAAACCGCTATTAGGTAGCCAAGCTGCTATTTATCTACAACTTTCAATTAAAAGAAAAAGATAACACATTCGCTTCCAAACACATTTCTGTTTACAAATGCAAAACAAAGCTTCAGCGGTCTGCCTCATATATGCAAATATATAGGCAAACTGCAATTACATGTTTGGAATTAACTGTGCTGTGTTATGATTTATTGAAATGTTCAGAGGATTCCTCTTCAGCACTAATGAACTTGGGGGGGGAGGGGGAAGGCTGTATAATGTGTGTGCACCTGGAGCATGAAAACTAGTCTAGTAAGTTATGTACCTGTAGGGCGATGCTCTGGCTGTGGCTTGGCACCGCAGTGTGCTGACAGTCTAGCAAAGCTCTTAAATCTGGACAACACCTGCACCTCATTTGCTTTACAGAAGCGCCATGACCTGACTGCTGATGGTGAGCCCTCCCTTTCATCCTTAGGATTATGACAAGTTATTAATTGCCACCATTAGCTGCAGCAGCCTGCTTGAGATCTCTGCTGCTCTCTGGAGGTGAGAAACTATGTGCATGCGAATGCAGAGAGAAAAGACGGGAAGCACTGGGGCAAACAGAGCAACAATCTGCCCAAAAGGGATTGTGAGATTGTGAATAATTTATTAGAAAACATTTTTCTTTGTCCTTCCCACAGACCCACAAATCCTCCCTAAGCGCTCTTTACCAGCCTTGCAGATAATGTACTTACACATCTCAGAGCTTGCTAAATAGACTGAACAGGCCACAGAGTTCACTCCTAACACCGCTTCTTCAGAGTGCCTTACACAAATGAAACACTCTCATCCTCTCCTGGAAGTCCTTCCTATGGAATTTTTTGTAATTAAGTAGAAAAGTGAATATAAAATGACAGGCCAATGCCTGGAAAATAATTTTTTTCCCTTTTGTTTGTAACTATGTACTGAATGTGTGGGTTCCTAGCTAGAGCAGACCAAATTTCAGCGTGGATTCACACCTCATTTCACCCTTCTCCATGCACTTGCTTGAAGGAGCTCAACCTGTCTCATTAACGTCTTCAGACACCAAATGTCATATCTCACCACCTAATAAAAAAGGTTGTGGTTGAATCTGAGACACTTGCGGGGAAAAGCAAGTTCATGATAGGGTAGAAAGAGGAGTGTCAACTTCAGGAACTCAATGCACAGCCACCGGCACACTATGGGTAAACTGGGGTATAAGTAAAAGAGCACAATTTTCAGAGGGGACAGGAAGGGGAGATATGGCCAGTGCTTGCCCCCAAACTAGAACCTCAGGAGCACTTCAGGAATACAGACATAGTTGAGTGCTGTAAATTGAAGAGAGAACCTGAATTGTCAGAGGATTTCCCTGTATTTTAGCAATCCTTTCACAGTATTTATAAGACATCCAATACCATCATGTTCAATCTCTAATGAAACAAAAATATTCTCTATTTTAAGAGAATATATTTTAAATAAAATTTATCATTTTTTCTGTCTGTCCAAAATTTTCAGTTCCTCTGCCTACTCATCTTAAACAAAGTGTTTCAGTGCTTGCATTTACATGTGGAAATAAATTACATATGGAACTTACACACCTAAATACCACTCCTCATCTGGCTGGGTGAGAAAGGACGCGGAATGCTTTTATAGGCCATAGGTAGATAGAATGTACTTATAATTAGGGATTAGAAATAAGAACTACCACTGACTCCATCAGAATCCTCTCCAAGACCTAGCGAAGCCAAACACTTTACATTTAGCATGCAATCCCATCATGGCATACAGTGTTCTTCTATTTGTTATGAGACAAACTTAAGCTTAAAAAGTATCTTCTCAGGTTTGTTTATATATTTATCTATACATTAGTATCTCAAAAGCAGCTCAAGATTTCACAGTTCTATATATCATACTTCCACATAAAACCAAAATCAGAGTAGAAGTACAACTTGTACAGATCGTAAATTATTACTAATATTACTAATTAGTACTAAAATATATGCTAAGCCTGAGTTTACAGAAAAGCCTACTGAAGTTTTAGGTCAAAGTAACGCGATTTTGTGAATCATCTGGGCCAGTTCCCATAACTTTCTCTGTGGGACACTCTCACACAAATAAGTAACATCGTAACCTAAATGCCACAGAGACAGTCTTAGGTACTGGCCACGCACTGTAACCACACAAGCTTACCCAGTCACCAGTCTCCTCCATGAGGTTACCTTCAGGTCTCCTTTGAGGAGTATAAGAAACTCTTCAGTTTGAGCCCCAGAATGGGAAACTGCTGGTCAAGGCAGAGGTTCAGGACAGAACCCAGAGACTGGAGAGGGACTGAATTCAACTCCTTGAGCAAAGAGCTCTGACTACTCTGTTGTCACATAACCCTCAACTTCTAAAAGGAATGAAATTCCTCCTTTCAAAGACTATTTGTAAGCTTCTATCATTAGGGGATGAATTGGGGCTCTAAATCTTAGGCAAAAGCACGCACTTTGTGCCTAGACCCGGGCAGATACTATTATTTGTTGGTTTGCTCAGTTTCCCAAATTCCTCGGGTTTGATCAGTCTTTCACAGTACTAAACCACTGAACATAAAACTCAGCTTTTCAGCTCCAGTTTGGCCCTGTACCTTTCCCAGCCACCTAAGATACAGCTGTTTCTGTGCCTCACTCGGAGTCACCAGTCCTTACATCCATTAGGCCTAATTTACTTCCTCCCCATCTCCTCTTCCTTAAAGCGTGTATCACACCATGCACTTGTATTTTGCAACATGCAGGAATGGGAAGACTACAATTTTTTCATAATTTTTACATTAAAAATTACTATAAAAATGTGTGAGTTATAATTCAAACATAGCTTATTAATTACAAGATTATACAGAAACAGAGAAGCTGTTTTCTCAGTGTACTGCAAATCTACTTTTAATTGGCCTTTTGTTATATAGCAAATTTAAAGTCCACCTAAAAATTTACTATAAATGTTTTGAATCATTCATTTTCCTAAGAGAGAAAGAATTTAGATTAGAGCTGATAGCTACAGACTAAATGAGAGACTGGGTTTTCATATTTAAACTCAGAGGCTTTCATTCCTAAGTTCAAAAGCAACTATTGTATGTTGTCTGTAATGACACAGATACAATGCAATAATCAGAGAAAGGGGGGGGGGGGAGAGCACACCGCCACAAAAGTACAAAACATTATCACAGCTGAATAAAAGTATCTGGTTTTTAATTAAGACACTGACCGAGACATTTTCTGTTGACTGTATACATTTAGACGATGCCTGAAGCCTTTGGCATCCAACTGCTTTAAAATCACACAATTAATTCAAGTAATTATTTATCACAGATAAACAAGGAAGGACCATTCATCCAAATAAAGTAACAGTGTTAAGTATCTTTAAGGACCAGCAGACCTTTATGCTTCTGTGCCATTTCAAGTGAAACCCTGTGAGACACCAGGAGCTGAGAGAAGTTTGGTAGGGCAGAAATTCAAATGGGAGAGCAAACTGGTGCCGGCAGAGCTGACGCTCCCCAACACCAACATAACACAGCGCTGGGTCACACAGCAATGTCTAAAATTGTCTTAAAAAAAGCTAACTCATCTATGGTACATGTAGTTGGTGCTCCCACAGCCAACACCCCAGTTTCTGAGAAAGCATGGACTGTGCCTCTCTGTCCAGGGCTCTTGGGAAGAGGATGGTGCAAGACCTACCGTGACATGAGCAGGGGGACTTCTGTATTGAGCGAGACTGTGTTTCGGTCTAACTGTATGAGAGAAACCCTTCTTGCCAAGGGTGTTTTATACCGCAGAGTGCAGTTCCTTGAGAGGCATAAAGAGTTTCATCTCCTCAAACATTATGTTAAGGTTTGGGTTAGTGATACAGAAGCACTGGTGAATTTTGGGGATATCTCAGATGGCTTAAGAGATAATTAAAGTTTTCACGTGGTGTGGCTGAGCCTTTCAGGTTTCGGAGATGAACAGGCTAATATTTAGAATGCACTATACTCCTTGCAGTATATAACATGCTATGTGAAACATACTGGTCTTGATCTAAATGTTGTTAGACTACATGGAAAAACTCCCAGTAAATCCAAGTCACCTCTGCTACTTACATGTTGGTCTTTAGTTTCAGGTGATTGATCTTGCAACTCAAACAATGCACTGTTTACAGAGCACATAAAAATGCACTTTTCTTTACATTCATCATCCTTTAATATAACCATTAAAATATTTTAAACAGAAAAATAAATTATGTCAATTTTAACAAATCAGAATGTTACAGTGTCCAAGATGGACAATTAATATTTTACTGGCTTCATCTGCCTAACATAAAATTTTGTTCTCATCTGCTCCCCCAAACCGCTCAGCAATACAGCTATTAATTTTAGTTCTTAATCGTAACTGATAGTAGTCATCGAAAAACAGTTGATATAACTGGATAGTGCCACATCAGCCCAGTACTCCCAACTGGGAGCTCACTGGGACTAGGAACCAGTATGATAGAGAACTAGGCTACTCAATGGTGATGCTGGTGATCAGGATTTATCTCTATGTCATGACAGGTGCAGAAATACAAATATAGATGGTTTTATACAGGTACGGGTATATGTGCACAGAGCAGTGAGTAGCTCTACTGCATCCTGCTCTATGTTGTTTTGCAATGCTCAGGAAGGGATTAGCAAATTTTGAATTTTAGTTTGACTCATGGTTCCAGAAGAGCAGGGGGAGAAAAGGGAAAGCCAGTCAGAGATCTAGCAGAGAGAGGTAAATTTAGGAATCATAAAAACCTCCTTTTTGGCAAGGCTGGGAATCCAAAGCTCACATCTACTCCGGTTTTCCAATGCTGTTTTGAGAACCAAACCTGTCTCTGATGGAGGTAGTATGTTACAGCTGAGAAAGCGAGAGGCAAAGGGTTAAGATGCGGAGCAAGCTGTGTACACATTCAAGGTATGTTTGTTTCTGTAGGAATGAATAGAGTCACTGTGAGGAGCAGAGTGTTATTTTAACACCTATTCTCTCCTTGGCTCTGTGGCCAGTTCACATGTAACTGAGTGTTTCCATGGAGGAGCGAATCCATCTGTGTTTTCTCACCTGCAGGTGTTGGGGTTTTAATTAAAAGCTCTAACTAATATGTTGCTATTTTGTGAAGGGATGTGAATTATAGCAAAGGCAAATTATGAATGATAATGAGAGACAGAATAACTCACTTGGAATCATTTTCTGTGTGCTTTTTCCCCTTGTAACATAGGAGAATGTACTTTAATGAAATAATCAAGGATGAACACTAATTTACTCTCATGCTCTCTTTCTATGTGCAAGCAAGACAGCTATAGTTTCATGTATACGGGGGATTGCACCAATTTAATAAGCACAACCACTTAAAGAGCTTGACTATCAGTAAAAATCTTAAGATGCATTAAGGAAACTAGACTTCTTACAAAGAGCTTAAACAACCCTTCCAAACTCAGACACATGTAGCAAATTCATTTGCCATTTGCAATAATTTGTCGTTCGAGCTGCTGCACTGTGTATATACAGACACAGAGCTGAGTTTCACAATGCGGACTGGACCACCCCAGCTCCCTGACTCTCTGGGCAGTTTGCATCCTTTCTGTTTATCAGTATTAGATCTCATTTTCAGAACAGAATGCAAATAATTTTATTGTGTCTTATCAGAACGGTCCTACCTTCTCCATGTACCTGCCATGATGGATGTGGAAAAATCCTTTTAGAAAACTTTTGTAAAGGCAGTCATGCAAAATCTCCCTAAATTACCATTAGGACATGTCTCTCTTGCTTCTCCAGACCTCACCGTCTCACAAGGGCTAACAACCAAGGGAGCCAAGTAAACCCAGTGCCAGGCTGCCCTTAGTGCTCACTGCGAAAGCCAGTGGAAAGAACGGTAAATAAACTTGACCCAAGAAGGCTACCAGAGCCTGGGTCAATATCAGAGGACTCGGAGGCATTAAAGAGCCATAATATATGGTGCAAGCTACAACACAGTTCCAGAAAGACATAAGTCTCTCACTCCCTATCAAAATACACAGTATAGATATGTCTCATGCCTATAAAAATTACAGAGAAATAAACTCGCTGCTCAAGGTGAAATAATAAAGGAAAAGAGAAGGCGAAATGATGGAAAAGGGAGAAGAGGACAGCTGCTAGGGACCTGAAAGTGGGAAGTAGTTGGTCATTAGGTGAAACTGGATAATTAGGCACTGAGGTAACAGGCAGACAATGGGGGAAAATAAGGATTAAGAGAAAGGCAAAAACAACAGGGAAGAACAACAGAGGAAAGGGAGATGGACGAAGCTCGATGCCAGAAAAAGCAGTTGTTAATTACAGTTCGGTGGATTTGCTGTAGACAGTAACGTAACCTATTCTGTTCTATTAATCATGAGTATCTGGGTGCCTCCAATGGCACATGAAGTATGTGTTATTTGTCCTCTGGTCATTTCTCTGGGGAAAGATGTGTGTTCAGTGGGTATGGATAGGTTCCTTTCCTTCTTTCTTAATATACATGTTGTTGTGTTTTCAGTTTTGAGATGTCAAGGTCAAAGAAATACTCCTTCCCTTGCACAAATATGTCTTTGAGGCATCAGGGAATTCAGGAGCGAGAGAAGAATCAAACCAAGCTTGTGCAGGGAAAGAGATCTTTAAACGTGGTTTTTTCTTCACCAGTTCTTTGGGTATTTTTTGTTCAGACTTTTGAGATCATCTCATCTAAGAAAAATAAGACTGAAATCTCTACCACAGGCCTTTTTTCCTTCCTCTCCCTGCTGCTTTCATCAGAGCAGAGCTCTTCTTCAGACACTCAGCTCCCACCTGAGTAGAACCTCTACCTCTTGTACCTGCAAAGCTGATGCTGAAGCTGCAGCACAAATGAGAATCTGGCATATCCCCAAGTCCCACTGCCCAGAGATGTGACTGGGTGCAAAACCACACTAGATAAGAAGATTCCTTTTTCTCAAGGAACCTACTATATATGAACGAATTTAACCTAATAAACCTTTTTAACCACATCCTGCAGTAGGGCTCACCAGAGATCCCCAAGACTGGTGTTCTCTGTGTGTGTAGCACAACTCCCTGCACGTTCATAATTATATCATTGTCACTGATCTGACTCCTCATCCTTTTATCAATCACAAGCCACATCCAGGCACAACTGATACAACATTGTCACTTGAGTGTCTCGAGGCTCTGACACAGCAAGAGTTCAAAGCATCATAAATTAACTTACGATATATGGAGCACTCTGGGCACTGCAGCCTGGAAGTAGCTGGGGACACTGTAAGCACAAGGGCCACTCAGCATCTGAGACCAGTGTGTGACAGGCACCATTAGCAGCATGTTTTTTCCGGTCTTAAGGAAGGTATATCACTGATCATTATAAATGGATAGTGATTGTAAGGCTAAATTCCCATCAAGGGGTTGATGAGTCATTAAAACCCCTCAAGCTTTGTTCTCACAGTTTATTGCCTCATCATCATCACCACCCCTTCATGAAATTATTGTCTTTTAATTAGCTCTAGCCCTTTCATTACTATCTGTATCATTGCAGAGAAAGAAATAGGGAAACAGCTCAAATAAAGTGTCTGATTGCCCCTTCTGAAGCCAGCGATAAGGTATTACCAGAGTGTCATTTAAAATGATGGCCTTCACGATACAGCAAACAAAGTTTTTTCTTAAAGGAAGGAAAACCTGAATATGTCCCCTGTTCCTGTTCCAGGGGTGCAAGGATTTAAAACACTACTGCTGCAGCTTCATTCCCCTGCCACCAGGAAAGTCTCCAGTGGCTCCTGTCATCTCTCAGCCTCTCCCACCAGTTCAGAAGGTACTGGGGCTGCTCAGCAGAGGGGCTGGTGGGCATCAGTGCTGTGAGATTCACCCAGCAGAATGCCCATTTCACCTGCTATCCAGTAATGCTATAAACTCACAGATTCTGTGTCTCCAATGGAAGATGCTGATTGGAATATGTTAAATAATAGCAACCATCCCAACTGTAGTGATCTCCTGTATTTAAAACACGGGTTTACATGCTTCATAAATTTCAGTATTTGTAATTATACGATATATATGAACAGAGTGAGTGAAAGAGAGCATATATATTATGTGAGGAAACAGCATTATCGATCCTGTATTATACAGTGCACAAGAAAATTAGTTAACCATACAGCTCATTGGTTTAAAGATGGCAGTAAAGTTTAAAGGCATTCTGTTGTGAAGTTAAATATAACAGCCACGACACAAATAGAACAATCGCTTTCCCCGGATTTCCCTGGCAGCTAAAGAATTCAGGGGCTGGATCCTGCCCCCAGCATGCTACTGCAGACCCAAAATAATCCTACAGGAACACATGGAGTTACTCCAGATTTACACCACAGTAGCTGGACCAGGAATTTGGATCCAGAGGTTTAAATAAGGCTTATGTAATAAAACGGGAATTTATAATGGTTCCCTGTGGAGCTGGAAGGCAAAGTGAAAGCTCCATGTGCTTATATCAGAAACGGAGACAACAGAAAAGGTTTTCAGCTCCCCACCACAAATTATTTTATCTGAAAGACTTTTCCTTTTTTCAATGAAAACAGATCAGAGTAAGCAAAACTAATTACTAAAGGAAGTACTCCTGGGAAAACAATCCTACTTTACCACATTTTAAGGCAATTCCAATTGTGTTCCAGCTTTTAGGCTGCTTCTCCCTGGGGTGGAGACTGGCCGCTGTAGAAGGAGGGTTGGCACACCACCAGCTGCATGTCTGGTGGGGATGTCAGTCCATGGCAAGAACAGGAATGTCACAGGGAGCAGTGAAAGCCAGAAACCATGTGTCCCAGGTCTCATCCTGCTTCTGCCAGCCCTTTACTTTGGGCCTTTCAATGTGTCATCTTCTGTTCCTTCTCTCTGAGAGGTGTGAGACAGATGGGGACTACAGAAGGGATACAAGGTCTAATAATTCCACGCTGGGGAAGATTTTCTCTTTCCCTAAGAGAAAATTCTACAAAAATACAAAATGATATCCTAGTACTTCACAGTGGCCAGCCCTCTGGACACATCAATAGTTCTACATCGGGCTGCTGGCTACATGCAATCCAGAAGGGGAGTGGAGCAGTGGTAGTCAACAGAAAATACAAGGAATTGCAAAAACACTGGCCAGGAAGATGGAAAAATAATAAATTCTGCATTTAATATCTCTCCCCCCATTTCATACAAATGTGATCTAATTTAATTTCAAAGAAATCTCTCTCCTGAATGCTTCGAAAAGGTTAAAATGCAATTTTCTGAAACTAAGTTATTAGATAGAGGAATATTAACCTTTGAGCCCCATAGACTTTTACTCTTTTTTATCTCCTTTTCATTTTTGTTTGTGGGTCTATTCATTTTTTGGTGATCTCCGTCATGTTGCTAGGTAACAGGCACTTAGCGTGCAGGCATGTTAGTCTATCTGTCTCTCGGCTCGGTCTGTCTGGTCCAGGCTACCTACTTCCCTAGCGCTTGCTGCCGGCAATGCAGTCCCTTACAAAAAGCATTTATCACGGCCTCGCACAGTAATGGCCACTCAGTGGAGGGGAAATTGAGCTGACCCGAAGGCCAAAGCTGTTAGGGAGACTGGTGGGAAGGGTAAAAGGGTCACAGTACCCTTTTCCCACCCACTTAGTGGGCAGTAAGCAATAGAACAGCAGTGCCACTGTTTTCACTAACATATCCTGAGGCTTTGCACCTGAAATAAATGTTTGTTTGACATTAACAATAAAAAAAAATAAAAATCTGGTTTCCTCACCGAAACTGGTTATGCTATTTAAACTTTAGCGAGGTAGGGGCAGAGTGGGGAGAACGGCTTAAGACGTGATTTGTTGGGCACTTCAGACAATATAATTATTTCCTTTTGATAGCAATAACTCTTGTGTGTTCCCATCTTCTTTGATTTAGAGAAGGCAGGAATCACAAAACCAAAACAGTAAGTCTTTTGTTTCCTTTGGGTTAAAAGCATCACCTACCATGAGTACCTCAAAAAAACAAGTTCTGTTGACAAATCAAACACATAAATAAATAAATAACATCACCCCAAAAGCTACCTAAATATAAGCACAGTCTGGTTTATACTTCTGAATGGTTATTGTATAGAAGCATTTTCTAACGTTAATCTAGGCAATTCTTTCAGGCTGATGGGGAAGCATTTACAAATTGAGAAACAAACCATTTTCCAATAAAAAACAGAGCGGGGAAAAATGGAGAGACACTGCCCCATCTCTGTTTTCCCCTAATAACCTAAACGTCCAATTTCTTCCAGAGATAATATGTGTTCACAAGAGCTGCAGGACTGAAATGCGAAAGGAAACAGAGAGCCTGGCTTTCTGAACACATTTTAAAGAGCCACACGTATTTATCTTGCTATATTCCATATATGCAGGGACCTCAGGCTATACCCCAACCCCTCGTACAGGTAAGGTGCTCTCAGGCAGGTAACACTCTTCATCATTAGACCCTTATGGAGACCCTTTAACTAGTGTCAGCAAAAAACAGGATTTGGTGTCTATTAATTAGCAAACCATCATTGCTTATATTGCTTTTTTCTTATACAGATGCAGAACTGCTAGAATCATAATAAGGTTTCTGCTGCTGTATCCAGTGTTCTCAAACAACAATATTTAACCAACAAAAAGAGACCGAGTCAATCTCAGTTTTAGTGATTCCCAGGAAAGTCATCAAATAAAAATGTGAACTTTAAAATTGATCAGGATTAATTTCACTGACACTGTATCATAACATATATCTCTTTGGAGACTCATTTGTTGGGCTGCAGATGCAAAGAAAGTAAGGAAAGAAATAAATCAGAATACAATAAGGCAATTAGACTTTTGCCATTGATAGAATACTAAAAATGTCTGATTTATCAAAGCATTAACAAACAGAAGTAAACACAAGACGTATATTTTCCTGCAAAATAGCCGGTTAGGAAAAATAAAATAATAACCAAGACCATGTTTATCAATAAATTTAATTTCCCAATATTGTACCTTTCAATGTGGAAAGCTATTTCATCTGCTAATTTCAAGAGCGCAGCAATATAAGATGATTTATCACATGAATACCAATACAGTAAAAATCCTATTCTCATCTCTGTGAAATTGTCTTGCTCAGAAGAGAAAATTCTCTCTTATACACTATTATATGCATATTAAGGATAAAATATCAAAGATTTACACGCACACACATATACATGCACATATACCAATCTAATTTACAAACGTTATATTGAATTTCTGTGTGATTATGAGAGATTCCTTTAAGACTCAATGGTTTGGAGCTCCACAGGATTTACTAGAGATCTAGATAGCGGTAATACTCCTCATAATATTACTAAAGGCATGAAACACTTACATATTTCACAGTTGTTCTGTTATAATAATACAATGAAAACAGTCAGATTGCAAGTTTTATTTCCTATTTCTGGCTACAGTGAGGTAGAATCTAAATGATGTGATGTACTGCCGGCTCATGTATCATATTTAGGCTGCTTACTGTACTCGAACACCTGCAAAGATGGCAAAAGTGCAGTTCAGATAGTGTCGTCTTAAACATCTGAACAGAGTTAAGTCTTAATCTGGAGAGAAGATGGGATGCTGAGTTACCTAATGAACTTTAGAAATATCTGACTTAAAAGGAGCAATTTCACCTGTGAAACGGAGAGAAGGGAATAATCCTCAGGCAAGGTCCCTACATGGGAATTTTCCTGCCATTACTTATCAATCACCACAGTATCCAAATACCACTAGGGCATCTGAGCATCTTAGAGAATTTCTAAGACTTCCCAAAAATGTTTGTTCCTCAGAACAAACCCAAAGGTTTCAGAAGGAGAAAAACTAAAGGAAATTAATTATTTTATAGAGAAACGTAAAGGGTAGAAACTCAAGCCAGAGGTAGCCAAAATATGAGACAATATTCCTATAAATGTCTGAGCTATTGTTGGTCAAAAGCCTGAATTTTTATTTAAATTCTGTTATTAAAAAAAGTAAGAAATCAGATGACAGAGATAAAGCCTAATGAGAAATTTAACAGATAAATGTGCAGTACAATACCAGTAAAATACAGACAGGGTATAATTCCCCATCAACTCCACAAGATGAGTTTTCCAATCAATGTTCAAACCTGGATATACATGTTCTCCTACCACTTGCTTGTTCAGAAAACAAATTGCGTACTTTATACCCTGATCTAGTGCACACGCAACGAAAAATCTCCCTAAACAAATGCAAGAGCTGATTTCAAAAGGCAATCTGCAAATTATTAATTTAAGAAGACCGAATGAAGTGTACAGTGCTCTTTTATTGATCTGAATACAGTGGACTATAATAGATAGACCCGTTTTCTATAAACAGCAATGGGAAACTCCTCACTGAAGTTAGAGAGGGTCCACAAGCAGCAGAGATTTTGCCATAAAGTATCTTAAATACAAGATTATAAGAAAGGCAAAGCACAAATGTTTAACTGCTTTTGTATGCTAGTATTTATCAATCATAATCCTCCAGGAAACCAGACCAGATGTTTTGAAACATCCCAGACTAGTCACTTAACTGACAGCAAATCTGGAAAGAATAATATAATTTATTGAGCACAGCACCAACCTAACTCTAAAAAGCTATTTGAAAAACTAAGCAGGATCATACAGACTTTAAAATAAAGCTATCGTACTTTCTCCTCTTCCCCCTGTTATCCATTCCTGGAACTATAACATATTGTGTCTTGTCAGGGACCAACATGAAAAGGAAATTACATGGCTGTCTAAAGTTATGTCTTCACTGCAAAACAGTCTTTCACTGCGGCTTTGCATTGATGGCTCTCTTGATGTTACAATATAAGCAAAGAGAAGACCCAGTAGCTTTCTCTTGGTGTAACTTGTACAGGTCAACCTCTAATTGTGGGAGAGAAACAACCACAGCTAACTACACTGGGATGGTAACAACATCACACAGGCTCCTGCAACTATTTTTTATCCCATTTTGCAGAAAAAAATATGCTTTAAAAATCTAGGTTTTCACTGGGAAAAGAAAATATGAAGGAAATGTTGGAAATATTGACAGAAATCATGTAACACGGTCTACCTGAGTGTGAAAAGAACCTGATGTAGGGACTGTTTCAGAAGCAGGACTGTCTCCTATTCACCTTAGTAGGTTAACAGCATCAAAACCTAATAATTAAGCCCAGATGCTGGTAATGATTAATTGCTATCACTTCATAGAAAGAGCAAAGAGATAAACCTGTTCTTTCCATATTTGCTGGGCCAGGATGCAGTACAGCTCTGAGTTCTCATCACTATTTCCTGCAGCAGAAATTCAGACCTTCCCATCCGTATTTGTTTGCACCTGGATTCAATAATCCCCTCTATATATTAGTCTCAGCTACCTTATGGTTACCAACCCTCCTCCTCATTGCCTCTCATTAGCAGCAAGACTAGCACGCTTCCTAGCAGCTTCTACAATTAATTATTTCATTATATAGCAATTGTGACAGACAGAAAATTTAAGAGCATAATAACATTCACTGGATTTTAGATCAAACTACGCTAAACTAAGTGCACTAACCTGAAGCGGATTACAATAAGAGCAGTGAGGAAATCCTGCAGCCCAGGTCACTGCTTCACAACTGAGTTTGTTCTCAGAGGCATCAGCACCAGTGAGAGGCCCAGTTTGAACATCAAGAGCTGGTTCCCTAGTGATTGATTGTGCCACTGAAAAAGTCTCCCGAGATACCAGCACATCTGAAACAGGAATTCTTCAAATCATAAATATTGATTTATTAGATTTTAAAATATTTATTAAGGAAGAATTTATCAATTATAAGAGAAGAGGGCAGTCACCACTCATTGATCCTCCATGGAAACCTGGTGCTCAATTGATGTCCTCTAAAAATCCTAAAGCAGAATAAAATCAAGTGACAAGAGCGGTCTCCATCCTTACCTGTCAGATCCTGCCGCCTGCGCTCTTGTCTCACAAAAACCTACTTTCCTGTTCAGACTGGTCAGATGTTCCAGAACCAACATCTCAAGTGCTTCAACTTACAAACCCAACCAAGAGAAACATGTGCCAATTTATTTTAATATGTAAGGCTGTAAATACAGGAGTGCAGAAGCTGGTTTGCCATCAGCTGGGCTGTCCCTGCAGCACAGCCAGTCTGCAAAGAGAGAGCAGCTCAGGAAAGTGGGGAAGGAGGGTCTGAAATCCCAACTTAAGAACTTTGCACTGCCTTAGAAAGCTATTTCAGGCACACTCACCCTAGGTCTGTGAACTGTATCTCTTTATCAACAATTCCTTTTATAAGACTTTTTTATACAACTTATGTCAATGTTTGATGAGGTCCTGAGATCTACTGCACTTAAGAATGTTTAATTATCATTACAAATGACAGGCTCAATCAGTAACCTTCTCCATCTGCAAGTATCATCTCTGTCACAGACCTTTACACACAAGCACCACAAACCCACAAGGAGCTTCACAGCATCAGGCTTGCTTGTCCTAAACGTCATCTGGGAAGAGGTCAAGATGGGGGAGAAAGGCTTTGCCTCATCACATTCCAACAACAAAAACATTTGGAGAAAGGAAACAGCAGCACCTTCTGTTCCATTAACATGGCCACTTTCCTGGACCGATCACTTTTTCAAAGCACCAGGATTGCGAATAAACTTGCACCAGAAGCTGAGGGAAGTCCAGCGCTCTCCACTGCACATTAGTGCCCGCGCGCTGCTCTCCCCCTGCGCATTAGTTAATGCTAGAAAAATACAGCTGTCAATTCTCACGTAACAGCTGAGATTTGGTAGTTCTTAATGAAATACAAGCTGCGTTAACACGAGGCATGTTAAAACTCTCAGTTCAAATATGTGTTACTAAAACAGTCAGTAGTAAGCTTCACTTGTTCGATAGGCTGTTTACAGACTTACATACCGCAAGTCCAAGTTAATGTGAATAAAAACTGAAACTAAAGTATGAGTGATATCCTTTTGATGTGGCTTATGTGTGCACTTTCCTTTTATAGCAGATGGATATTTTTCTTGCAGGAGATTAAACTATAGATTGGAGAATGTTTTCCTTGACGTTTGACACTATAGTCCTGACGGAAATGAATGTGAAAAATTAGTGTGGATGTTTTTTTTTTTTTTAATTAAATTACTTGTCTTTATGCTCCTTGAAGTTTGTGGATGCTGAGTAATGCTGTGCTATGCCCTGCATTCTCTTCATAGGTTCTATGCTGGCTAAATTAATTACAAGACAAGCCTTTGGAATTAAGTGTATTTTAAGTTCAGAGGCATCTGTTTAGAGTCTTCTAATACCTCCAGCCCCTTTGGAAATATACTTGTTAGTATGAGTGGTATAATTTTCATTTCCGCTGGCATGGTTATAGTAGGACTTCTTTAGTTTCACACACACTTCATTTGACCTATCAAGGGCATAAACTCTGAAGATGTTCTCTCACCATTTTTGTTTTCCTAGCAGACAGAAGTGAAAAGATTCATTTAAATACACCATAAGTATTAAAAGACTGTTGCTCCTGCTGTTACTCTCTTTAAATACCAAGACGATTGTTATTTTTAAAGAAATAAAAAATGCAAGAGAAAAAATGCCTTGAAGATCACAGAAACCTGTTAGAACAATGTACCTGTCTTCCCTGTAATTGGTGCAAAAATAAAATGTGTGACTAAAGTATTAAATATCAAATTCATTAAGTGGAATGGTTGCAATAGTAAGTGGGAATAAATTGCAAATAAAACTGAGACTTCAGGAGGCTTGACTTCAAAGCAGGAGTAGATTTTGCTCTCTAAAATGATAAAACTTTGGTTTTGTTTTATAATTATATTGTGAAGGTGCTGAATTTCACATAAATACTCAACTGAAGGAAGAAATTCCACAAATATCTGCTTTTAGGGAAAGGATTAAAATCTTCTTCATCCTGGCAGATCTATGACCCCTAATATTCTCAAGGATGTGATTCCAGTAGGCATTGCCCACAGGGGAAACTGGAGGTTAGACAGGGCAGCACAAATCCACCACGGCTACAGCAGGGTTCCTACAACACACCGTATTTACGCCGAGAGCAGAACTGCAACCCAACATAGATACCAACATATACCTGAGCCATACTCATTCACTTGCTAACACAAAACAGTGCTGAATGTCTTCTCCTGAGACATTTTTGTGCACATAACACACACCACTTTGTCACTTCAGGGTTCAAGTGGTGCAGTTCCTCTGCAGTGCCAGATCTGTGGGAAAAGCAGTATAATACAAGAGGATGATGTTATCTGGCATTGTGGCTGCTGCTGTTATTATTGCTGCTTCCAGTCCATGTTGGTGGTGGCCACAAGGAACACTTGAAAGATAGACAGAGCTTGGAAGGAAGAAACACAATGAGGAAACACCTTATTGCAAAGGGAAAGAACTGATGGAAAGGAAGGAAATCTTATGCCCAAGGGGAAGGAACCCTTCCCTGCAGATCTGCTGTGCATGAAAACCTGAGCCATCAAGTACTGCAGAAGGACAGTCATCTATTGGGAAGGATGGATCACATTCTGCATTTCATATCGAACATACACACTAACACTAGGACTCCAGTCTTTCCTTTCTTCCACAACGGTCAACTACAGGAATGTCTTAAAAACCTAAAGAAATCAGAATTACATCCTTCCAGGACACGCACTGGAAAATTTTACTGCCATTTACTTGCATCTGCAGACATTTGAAACCCCTCATTACGATACAGTTACTCTGCTGTGTAAACTGGACACAGTTTAAAATGTCATCAGCTGAAAGTGAAATGCCAAAGTACACAGGATTTAAAAGGTCCTCAGCCATCAAGGGCTGTGGCCAAACCAGACATATCTTAGATTAAACATGTCAGCTAGCGAGGATACTTGTCATTGAAAGCATATCTCCCACGCAGACCCCGGGGTGCGCAGAGTGACAGGAGACTCCTGCAGTGCTTTCCCTCCTTTCCACACTTTCCATTGTCTGGTTGTTGTAAGTGTAACACTAACTTAGAATTAATTTCCTGACATTCACTTGGCTCTCCAAACCGCACTCTTCTATTACCTTCCTTTCCCTATCTAAATTATTGATAGGTATTTACAGCCTTACCTTCACCTTAATAAGGTTTTTTTTTTGTCTGGGAATTATATTGTGATGATAGTCAGAGTACAGTGAGGTGGTTCTGTACAGAGAGTACATTGCAAATCCGTATGTACTGTAAATCTCCTTCTATGGGCTGTATTAATATTCTGCATATACCCCATCAACCCATAATCTCATGGCATTATTCATTTCTAAAGCACTGCTCATCCAGGTTTTGCATTCGCTTTTTCCTCAAAAACTTAACAGATAGAGAGTAAACTAAACTGATGTGAAAAAGCTCCGTTCATTGGAATCTAGGGAAAAAATAAATTGTGTTGGCACATTTTATTGTGTTTCTGAACAAAGCAATAAGGCTCCAGCCTTAGCTGAGAATAGCTGGAATTTTGGAACTCACTGAAAAAGTTTTCTCCTGGAAGATGGATTAAATTGATCATTTTTTCCTAGACGGAGTGCACTTCAGGCTCATTTTGCTTTGTAATTAAGAAGAAAGCCAGAAACATCATTTACACATTAAGAATTTAATAGATATATTTTTCTAGCTTTATGCATTAGCACAGGACAGCCCATTAATGAAATAAGTCTTCCTTCAGGGTCAATTTAGATGGGCTGTAATCTTCTGCAAATATATTGCAAATGAGGATCATTTAATGATCTTAAAACTAACTGCCAGAAAAGGATTGTTATAACTCTCCAGACAACAAAAAAGGGTTTTGGCATGGCTTGTAGTACCTTTGTAATTAGCAAATGTTTAATTTCAACCCACCACATCACAAAATTGAAAATATTGTCTTCAGTAGAGGTCAGCTTCCGACTCTCTGACCTGGGAAGTTAATTCTGAGAAAGGAAAAGCCTGGAGTTGTGTTTGTGAGTCAATAAAACAACAGCTCCAGCCCTCTCCTCAAATCTGGCTGGATACTTCTGTTTGACGTCTGAATCCCACCTCTGGATGATCAGATCCTGACATGCCAGGAAACCCTAATTGAAAGAGTTTAGCAACAGCAACAGCAAATGAGTGAGAAGAATGAGCATTTTACTCAGGCTAGAATTAGTAAGTCTAACTCTGGTAACTTGACAGGCGTATTTTTTCTAGGCAGTCACACAAACCCACTTTTCCATCTCCCACTTTGTGCTCTGTCTGCCTCAATGTCTTGTGTTTCCACATGTGCTCCTAGAACATCTTAACGTAATTGTATTTTGTGCTCCAAGCGATGGTAGACAGATTCTCGGGCATTTGGGAAGTACATGTGAGCGGGTGAAAGTAGACAGTCAGGGACTCCGCATGTTTTGTAACCTCAATTTTAACGGCTCTACAAGCCTTTTCTGATACTGTAGTATCACCTCTGATATTTCACCCTGCGGCCTTTAATAGCGTAATAGCAACCAGAGCACCTTGCTAAAGTATTTGAACGCCAGAGTGAAGTGTTTATGTTTCAAAATTGGACTCATAGAGTTTGTACAATGAACCATCACAATGGCTATCGACTCCTCACACCTTAGGAAATACACCACGTACTTCATTCACAAATACAGCTTGTACACACAAAACTGGAACTACCAGTGAGCACTATTAATAGCAAACACTGAGAACTACTTCCTTTTCTTGATAACAAGATCCTGACACCAACTTTCACTCTCCCATGAGAAATGGTACCCACCAACAACCTGATTCTAGCAACATCTGGCAGCTAAGCACGAAGGACAAAATGCAAATCTTCCCCCGAATTGTGACCAGAACGTGATTTTTTGCATCTTTCTACAATTTACACAACAACTTTCTTTCTACCTCATCTTTCTACCAGGCGTAGAAGACACACCTTCAGCAAACAGATCAGCCGGAGTGTTTCATCAGCCCAAGCAAGGAGAAATTCGTATGCCTTTCCCAGACTGACTTGGAGTCCTCTGACAGTTTTTCTAAGGTGTCTTACTCAAATAAATGGGCAATTTGCTGGCTCCAGTTTGAAAAGTTGGTCTCTGTAGAACATTTCTGATTTCTTGTACCAGTAAAAACCTTGGAATAAATTTTGTATTAGTACAAGAAACACATTCTCAGTTCTATAAAAGGTTTCCAATCTCTCCTCGAGCTTCTGTGTAAAAATAAGTAATTTTCATATTTGCTTTACCTTCCTTTTTTTCTTTCTCTCAAAATCACTTTTAGGCATTACTTTTTATAGATTCACATTTACTTGTTTTGTGTTTCATACACCTAGAATAGCATTTTTTGTAAATGGAAGTGGAGTAATGGTTGTTTTGTGCTTGGTTGGAAATTTTACCAATGATTTCAACAGAGATCCATTTGGGTCAACACCAAATATTAATGGAAATTTTAACCTACGCTTACTCATACCTGACCAGGTGCTGTTAATGGAAATATCCAGAACTCAGAGATCTGCACATCCAATAAGGACTGAATGGAAGTTAAGGATTCTGTGCCACCAGAAAGAGGCCCAGGGTCTTTGTTTTGCTTTAAGAGTGACTTTAGATTGATTTAAAGTTTTGTTTTAAAGAGAAGAATGCGGTAAACTGTTTCCCAAATTCTGACAGACTTTTTTAGCTCCTTTTGCTATCTGAGAAGGTATTACCCTGTAGCAAAGTATTACTGAGCGCAGTATTTCTGCAAGATCTGACCAACATGAAACAGTTTTGGCTATCAATTTCAAAGACGGCTCTCTACTGACTATTTGTATAAAACTCAAGGAAGGGTTTGTGGGAACATCTCGTAAGCAGTTACTTCTCTAAAATCTTTTAATCTTTGTTATGTGTATACTGTTAAAAATGCAAGATTACATGCAAATGGACTGGCAATCATTCTACTGAAAACTATTTGCCAGCGTGACTGCTTTAATTCACTGGCTCAAACCCTAAGAAATAGTAGAGCTTTAAAAAAGGGCTCTATACATAGGCTGTATTGTTGCCATCAATTGAACTCCGTAAGGAAGAAAACCTCTGAGGCTAACTGGAGGCACTCTGTGCTTCCCTCTGTTTTATTGCACAACCTTAGACACAATGTGTAAAAAAGGTCAAGACATCATGTAGGCTTTTGCATTAAGCAGCAGAACACTAATTAGTTTTACTGACAATGAGGTTTTGTGCTTGTGTTCTAATATTTTGATGTTTAGTTTTGCTTGAAAACGAAGTCTAACATGATACAAAGCCTCTTCTATTCTTTGTTGTCTTTTCTTCAACATTATTTAAAACTCATCATGTGTTCTCCAGCTTGAGTGCTAAGTGTTCTGTTGCTTCAGTTTTAATTTAATGCTCCTACTCAAGCCAAAGAGAATAAAAAAGGAAAATCTAGTAGGCCATCGTATTCATCTCTGAAGTGGCATTTGTAGAAAACATCAGGTAGTAATTGTTTCCCCCAGCTCTGTCTCTGAAATTTGTCCTAATGATAGCCAGCTGCAGCACTATCTCTGTGTATTTAACTCACTGCACTCAAAACACATCTTTGCTTTTTATCCCAAGGATATTTGTTCTAGTTATAATGATTATTTGCTTTTATTGTAACAAATTAATTATTGCAGGTTGTTGTTTAGGTATGGGCCCTACCTAAACAGTGTGAAATTTGTTAATAGGCTTTTGCAACCAAATGATCTTTCATGAGTGCTTTCTGGCTTGAGATAATGCTACTATTGCATTAATTCAGACTCGAGGTTACTGCCTAAATATATATGTTTATTGGAAACAAACACCAGCCTTGGTGAGGTCTAAATGTCCTCATCTACAAAATAGTCATACATCTGATTTAGGTACACAGCCGGTTGATTGCTTTTTTGTAAAAAGTTAAAAATATGGGTAAATATCTGCAAGATTAAGGTCTGTTAACATTGTGGTTCCCTGAATGCATGGTGCCTACCCCAGTGAAACGCGTATTTCATCACAGTCACTAATGGGATAGAAGTATTATGTAAAAATAATAATAATAATATATCACCATTAAATTATACCACCAGTTAAAACATATGCATCCTGCACATTCTTGGAAGAGACAAGCTGCCTCTGACTATGCCGTGAATCAGTCAAGTGCTTCAAGACAACTTTTGCCCAAATGGAAATGCAGTTTATTTAGTCCGGTGCAATACTGTGTTCATGCGGTTGCAGGGCTCTTGATTGGCTTGGAGAGCAGGCAGCCTGAATGCCTGCCTGCCCAGAATGTACTGTGGAGAAATAACCTCCATTTTTGGCACAGAAGTGCTATTTCATTCAAAACAATGATACTGTTAAAAGTACAACAGTTAGGAATGAGAGCATTGCAGAGGCATACTCAAAAGCTCAATTCAACAGCCACATGACAGGCTCAGAGGCAGCTGTAATGGCAGCAGTTCAAAGGTCTAAAGAGCTCAAAGAAGAAGGAAGCCAAAAGCTACTGCGGAGAAGAATTTGTCATAACTTAGTATCCTGAAGCACCCAAGTAAATAAAGCCAGTAAAAAAAAATATGTGCACTTTCCTCACCTTCTAGGAGAAACGGGGAAGGGGGAAGAAAACAGATTAAGTCATACGTAATAAAACAAGAGGGTGAAACTAAGCATTTTGTCCTGCTTTAATCACAAACCCACTGCAGTGGAGCACTTATGCTGATGGTCCCCACTGCTCACCCTTTCCTGCACCACTGCCAGCAGTAACGAACTGGGTGTCAAATATTGTCAGTGGGGGACTCCATTTTAAAGAGACGTACTGCTCTGCTGTGAGAAAGAACAGCACAAACAAGGCTAGCTTTTTCTTTGGTGGTTTGGAATAGAATGGCCTAAGCAGTAAAGCTCTAATTAAACCTAGTTTTCCCCAAATTTGGCAGCTTTTAGTTTCTGGGTTCTGGTTTCAGGAGATCCAACATGCAGTTTTCAACAAAGACCCAGGACGGGATTCCCTGGCACCATGGGAAGTTTGGACCCTCAGGCGAGGCCAGGTCGTCAGCAATGCCCTGGCAGCGTGCACCAGACCCTCAGAGCACGTATTAATGAGGTAGCTGAATTCTCCTGTCTACTTATCGGATCAAACCAAACTGGCACATCTGGGGATCCTGTGGTGGAATAGCCCTCTGTGTAAGAATATAAGGAGGGACACCAGGGTGGAATGGCACATGTCCCAGGCATTGCTCAGCCAGCTTTCTGGAAGGACTATGGAAATGTTACGGCACTGCCTCACAGGACGTTACCTGACAGACCTGTGGAGGGAACTGGGGCTAATGGGAAGCAAAAACTCCTCTGACTTCCTCTGAGAATCCAGGCTTGGGCTTTGGTGAAACACAATGTTTGACCCAGTCTACACTGGGCAGCTGTGGGCCTGCTGTTATGTTTATATTACTACAAAGTAAATGATTCCAGCCAAAAATTCTGCGTTGAACAGAAGAGCCGGTTTTTCCCAGTTTTACAAGTGTCCATAAGAAAAAAGGGTATCGTAAGTGTCTTTCAGGTCCTGATACAGCAGTCTGGGATATTACATACACAAGAACAAAAGGACAGGCTCTGCGCTGGAGGGCTCGTAACACAACAGTAGTTTCTATGCTTAGAACTAACTCCGTCTTGTTTACAACTGAGCCCTCATCAAGTCCGTAACATTCAGGGGCCACGTGCTCCAATACCTTTATTTCTATTGAGTAGCCTCCTCCTATGTGAGTCATCTTGAAACTTTCAAAGGGAACTCAGATAAGAATCCATTACGCAGCGTGAGTCAGAATTTTGCCCAAAAGCCTTGCTGAAAATGCTATATAACCTATCTTTTCCTGGAAGGAGAAAGGATGTTTAATTCTTTGTTCTTTTTGCTTATCTGCATATTCAGCGTGGCTAATTTCACATGGAACTCAAAAATGGACTGTTGCTTGTTGGGATTTTTTTTGAAATTTCCTTCTTGTTTTTATTCACTGTGTACATCGGAAGCAATACAGCAAATCATCTTGGAAGGACTTGGTTATTAGCACATCATGATACACAGTGTGTCTTGTTACACAACTCAATATTTTTAATTACTTGCCTTTACTAGTGAGACAAAATTTAGAGTCAAGTTTCAACTAATCCCGTTTATTGGACTAATGCAGCAATATTGACAGTGGTGCTTTACGGATATACAAAACTCCCTGCAGGTCAGGAAGGGGTTGACTCTAAAGAACGGATTCCTATGCCCAGAGAGGTAGTTTGTCAATAGTGTACAGTTAGTCCAATAAAAGGGATTACTCAAACGTTGGCTCTACACTTAGTCTATAAAGAAAATGTCCCAGCTTTTCAGTCAACACATTTATGACTTTAAGTATGTCCTTTTTGTGATGAATCACTTCAAACTTGAGGGTTGCACTAAATAAAATGTAGTTACATCTTATTACAAAAAAAACCCAACCAAGAATCAAACAGTGGGTCCACAGCTTTCCTTGGTGTGCATTTGAATAGTTCTGTGTAGTTCAGAGAAGTTGCCTTGACTTACACAGGCTCAGAGTCTGTCCACAGACTTACAGTGTTAGTGTTTATGTTTAGAAAGAACTTTTTATGACCCTATAATAAAGACAATCAAACTACAAAAACCAAAGAAACTCATTGTCATAGAAGAGGTGTACCCACTTGAACCAAATCTGGATTTGGCCTAGCAGATACCAAACTGGAAGGTAAGAGGCCATCACCCACTTAGACGGCAAAAGTGCGTTTCATTTCTCATACTCCCCCACTGAAAGCTTCACAGCCAAAATGAATTTGGTAATGGAGCCACAAGCTCCTGAAAATAGAGCTTTTATAAGGTAATATAAACCCTAACACAACTTTAATTATAGTGACACAATCTCTGTGCCATAAATAATGACATCTTTGACCAATATGATGCATAGTAACATGAAAAGTGATGTAACATAAGCAATGTCACTGCTAAAAGTTAAAGGGGAACACATTTTTCTCAGACAGAATACCCACTATCAATTCAGACAGCACATATCTGATCTAGATTTATGGTAGTGAATAATAGTGTCATGAATGCTAAAGTGTCTGCAGCTTTCAAATAGTTTGGCAAATCTGTACATCAAAATCAGTTTGAAAAGGAAGCACAACCCTTCCTCTGAGACAACTGCAACTAGAATAACATCACATATACTTTTAATATGTTTTTTAAGGAGGGGCCTTCATCTTTTTTGCTCTTAATAAACACAGTGAAGAATGACTTTATATATTGTCTGAAGTATCTGGAAGAAGCAAGATCTGTGCATCAGTGAAAGTAGGAAAATCTTTAGTAACATGGAGATTATTCAATATTTAGAGAAAATGGTAGATTTTTTTCTACAAAAGTTAGCAAATATTTTGGCAGCTAGTTAAAAACACAGCTTTACTTCAAAACCTCAGGTTTAAGTGTTGTATCAACATTTCATTTTTGATGCATTTGAGAAATGCCAGGCACAACACCAAGAACAACAGGTTGTGGTATTCAGGGATGCAGTTCATGTTAAGCACATATTTAAGTTAAAGCAAAGTATCTACATTATTCCTGAGTCCCTGACCTTAATGGGATATATGCATGTGCTTAAGCACCTACTTCAGTTATGGCCTGAATCATGAATTCTGAACAAAATTTTGACAGTCCTAATGAAATAAACTCCCGTTGAAGTTAATAGGAATTTTACTGGCTGAAAACTAAGATCTTCAGGATTTGGTCATCAGCCCAAAACATGGGTAATTTCCTCACTGCTTTTCATTCCTGGGAAAACCAATTGTGTGACATCTTTACTCCACAGGATGCTTTCAAAACTGGGAAATAAACATACGATCCCAGTGAAACGCAGCCTGCCCTGGGACAGAAAAAGCCACCAATCAGTACTCAACTCAGCACAGAGCTGCTGGAAAAGGAAACATTTTGCAATAGAAGTAATACTACACCTCATAAAACGGGCTGTGAAATACTGAGTAACTGGATAGAGAAATGAAGAGACTGACTTAACACCTGACAGAGTCTCAGCCA
>JAOXNO010000004.1:32053839-32103303 GCA_028565335.1 Limnodromus scolopaceus
TAAAACAAAATACCTAAGGGCAAAGTCATGTATTTTGGTGTCATTTGGGAAGTTCATGCTGGGCCAAAATAGGTTTCTCAGGTATGGGAAATTTCCTAGGTATCCCAAAATGTTTGTGATATTCACTCTGTGATCTGTTAAAAACCAGTCAGTAGTAAAATGGATTTCATAGAGCTGGTGAAATTAGGAGAAAGAAATGAAGCAGATAAGAGAATGAAAGAGATAATGAAAATTCTCCTATTGACCTTATTAAAGGATAAACAGAAAAGTAGGAGCTAAATTCTTTGCAGAGTACTGGAGAAATAAACAGAACACGATTAAAACCAAACTGCATCAGGAGAGGAATGCAGTAAAGCTTCTGCAGTCACCTCAGCCACAAGGGTGACTGAAGTTACATCTCCTGCATGGCCATCTTTGACTCCTCAACCCAGATGATCAGGCAGCAGTTTGCAGGTGGATCCACTGACAAACAGCCTTCAGTGGGGATCCAGAATAGGTTCAACTGTTTTAAGATACCTTAACTGATTTGTCAGTGCACCTAGGTTAAGGCAGTGAAGAAGCCAATGAAAATTAATGAATTAACTCAAATGACATTGCAGACTTTGATGGGAAGTATCCCTAAGAGAAAATGATGGAAGAAAGAGAGGAGTTTCAATACTAAATCAGACCAATGGTCCATCTACTACTAGATATAAAATCCCTATAACGGACAGTTATGCAATAAGATACCCATTGGGAAAATTCCTGATACCAGGTGATTTTATTCTAAAATAAAGTAAGAGGGCTTATATATTTCGTTCTTGCCTACTGTATCTGCAGATGGTGTTATTCTTCATACCGTGGCCTAATCTTTTCTGTTTCTCTGTTTCTGCCTCACTGGATAGTGACCCATAACCCAATATATCTTCAGTATTTCAGTATTTTCAAAAGGCTTTTTGCTTTCAGTAGTGTTACGTTCATGCAGTGGTTCCCTTGTTTGGGTTCTGGGACAAAAGTTAAAACCAACCATTTTTTTCTACTGTATACATTACATACAACAAATAACATCAACCTTCTTGTTGAACTAAGAACAGAAACAACATTTTGGCTCCTATAGTATAGAAGCTTTTCAAGCTTCCAACAATATTTATTGCTCTTTTGGAGATCTTTGGTATTTCTGCTACATCTTTTTGAAAACACAGCAACTAGAACTAATCAGAAGGTCAAAGACAAGAATAAGACCTAACATTGATATAATGTTGAGGATGATTCTCCATTCCTTTCTAAATTTTTTTTTTTGACCAATCTTAGGCACTGAGAAAACATTTTTACTACAGCCTGCCCACACTATTACTTAGGTCTTCTTCGTCAGCATGATGCAAGAGAAAGCTGTCAGCTGCATCATAAAGAACGGTCCCTGACCTGTTCTGGAAAAGGGAGACTGGTATAAAAATGAAAATGTAAAGCCCCATCAAGCTTCACAGCTCCGATCTAAGAAATGTACTACTTATTCATATTGATATGAAGAAGATTTCAGTCCTCCTTTGCAATGCACAGGAGTGTTTCTGTAATCTGGCTGGAGATCTTGTGCAGAAAACTGAACACAGTCATGGGAGAGGTTGCCTTATACATATTAGGAACCACGTGTACAACATGATCTGACTAATGCGGCTGGCAGTTTGAATTCAGTGTTGTGCCATCTGAACTGAGAAGCTATTCCCTCCTTCCAGAAGTGTTGTTGTTAAATTGACTGGAGAGTCATCCAGGATATTTCATTCATATTTTTCCTTTGACCTAACTTGTTCCCAATTCCAGAACTGAATTCAGAATATTCAAGAGCAACTTGAATATTGGAAAAAGAAGTAAGAAAATACTTAATGGATCTTGTGATCAGCATAGAGTTTAAAGGATGGAAGGCACAGATTTCTTCGTCAATGGCAACTTTCATCTTACCTAATGGGAAGACTCCTTTGCAACCATTTCAGCAATAAGGAAACGGAAGGACTGTTTTACTAAATGATCTGTAATGGATTTCATCTCTTATTTATAGACAACAAGACACTCAAATGTACACAGTCTATAAAGGAGTAGCAGTTTAAGTAAGTTAATTTGTTTAAGGAATTATCACACAAATATTGTCCACAGCAAAGAGTAAAAAGCAATAGGAAGCTGATTTCCACATAAGGTCTCCAAAATTAATTAATGGTGAAAAGATTCTGTAAGACACAGTAAGGGTCCTCTCATCTATACACACACATATATTTTAAGGTCAAAGGGGACTGTCCACTTGCATAACAATGGCCACAGGACCTCCACACTCGTTTCTCTAAGAAGCATACCTTACTGTGCGAGCTGTAATCCATCTTTAAGGGGAATATTCAACCTTAATTCACGACTCATTTTTACAGTTTGATGAACTCAAATTTATCAACAATGACAACAAATCATGTCAGAAGGAGAAAAACAGAATCCCAAATACTCTGTGTGACTGCGATGCCACGAGAAGCGTGTTGGAAGAAAAGATGATGTTACAAAATTAAACCCTATTTTTTATCTTAGAATTTCATCTCATTTAGTCAAACTCTGATTTTAGCAAACTGAGCACTGTGAACATGTATCACTTACTAACTCACATTAAGAAAATATTAAGCAGATGCACTGAAATAATTCTCAGTCTCAGAAAAGTCAGTATTAGGATTTGTATTCTTTCTTTCTTTTGTATCGCTGTGTCCTAAGGGCAGTACAGAAGTGCAGATACTTTAGACCAATAAAGTTGAATGTATTTCAGTAACTTCAGGTCCTCACAGAGAGCGTGTTACATGGCCAGCTCTTAATACTTCATATCTGCAAGATACACATATACTGACAGCATGTGACAAGAGAAAACAAGAAATTAATGCAGATAAGAATTTACAGGTATCATTCCAGCTAAAGGTCATAAGTAAAATCAATCTTGTATGGGAAGCAGATTTCCCATTACTGAAATATCCCGGGTATCTCATGACTGCAAGATTGCTCAGTACATCTCTAGTAATAAGGTTAACTCTGGCCAGTATGACTTATCATATCAAGAGTTATATAAGAATTATGTTCAGAGAGCAAAAGGTGCTGGAATATGCAGAAGATGCTACCTGCAGCAAAGAATATTAATTGTGTTGGGGCTGGTGGAAAGGAGAGCAGATGAAAAGAAAGGAACTTGGAATGGCAGGGTCTCATCTAACAAAGTCAGAGTTTGTAGCACGTGAAAAACAAGGGTGATTACAAGATAACATCCTGGCGTATGCTGGCAGGGGAGATCTGGTGGCAATGGCAGGGGAGAGAACATAGATTATTTTTAAGTGTAAGTAACTTATTTAGAGGCAAGACAGCAAGACAGAAATAAGGAGGAAAAGGAGGTGCAGAATGAAACTGAATTTCATCGACACCAGAAACTGTTTTCCAGAGGGAAAAAAGTATTCTGAACATAAAGAAGAAAGGACACAAAACCATCATTTGTCTGCATTGCTGTGCCCTGTCTGTAATTAAAAAAAAGCAGCCTTGCAAAGATGCAAAGACACAAAAAGATGGATCCCGCATTGTATGACAGTAAATAAGGAATGCAGGGGGAAAGAAAGATCTAAAAGTAGATACTGTGTGCAACCACCAGGTGGTTGAGGAGTGTATGACATATGAGGAGCTTAGAAGATCAGCTGGCAGAGGGGATGATTGAGTGGATGCCAGCAGGGAAGAGGCCACATGAAAGACCAAATCCAAGAAATTGGGTCTATGTATCCAAAGCTCTAGGTGACAGCGTTAAAGCAATGAGATAAATGAATCGACTCTCAAGGCAGCAATGATGATGGATAAGGTGGGATAGGATCAGCTGCCAAAGGAGTGTGAAAAGGTTCTAGAAATATTCAGAAATGCATCATGGAGGGGAGGGGGGAAGAAAGGGTATGGGAAGGAGTTGTTGGTTTACTTGGAAGGTATTATGGAACACAAGCAATTGGATTTTATTTGCTGTCTCAACAGTCATTTTGCTTTATGGGGTTTGTTAATGACTTTGTATAATGTCACTAAATGTGGATGCTAGGAGAATATTATGGGCTTCATCCCAGATGAAGTGCATTGTTTCTTTGACTCTCATGACTAGCTAGATACGTATATGCAGTTCTTGCAGGGGTGCTGAGCTCAATAATGGGCCAAATATGAAGAAAATGGCATGTAAGTGTGAAGAAAATGGCATGTAAGCCAATGTATCAACACTTGACTTACTGAGGCTGTGGAGAGCAAGGAAGCACAGCCTCTCTCAGGATGACGTTTCAAATGAGAATAGAAGGAAATTGTTAGTTCTGTATCTTCACAGCACCTTACCCAAGGTCTGGTTTATTCCAGAAACACCTTCACCTTTGTGTGTGAGCTCAAAGCAACATATTGAAATGTAATGAAGAGGTCCCAAAACATTCTGCAGAGCTGTTCTGCCAAAGGTGCAGTGGTGATTGTAAAAAAGAGCCTTTCTCGCTAACTTCTCAGGCACGGCTTGAAAGTGAACATGCAAATCCATCTCAAATCTGGAGTGTCCAGATCACTTGTGCACTGAGCTTTCTTTATAAATCAAAGGGTGATTGTTCAGGCTCTCTGCTGAGTTAGGACAAAATCCTTGATTTTTTTTTTTCATAACAATGTCAGCCTTCCCTCCTGAGTAAGGACTCCAGTTGTTTTAAAAATAAAACCAAATATTGCAGGCCTATTTGAAAACAATTATTCTGGGCCAAATCCCAGAAGGTGCTGAGTGCCTTCAACCCCCCTGCATTCATGAGGGACTAAACGTGCTTAATGCCGTACATAATCTTAGTGATTTTCCTTAAGTGTAAGAGCCAGATCCCCCATATCTTTTAACCTGAGGCACTGCTTACTCCTGCAAATAAAGCACAGCTTGACCCTGCAAGTCCTTAGCATGAAAGGTTGCACTTACTGCTGTGCCCAGCACCACTGACAATAATCTCTACCATCCATAATAAAGTTTTGCAGGATGAAGCCTTAAATAAAATTTATGTCACTGACCTACAACCAACAGCTGCAAGAAAAAAGTGAAAATTCCCAGCCCATTAACATGGATATTGCACTACTTCAGTGTCAGACAAAAGCTGCATTAACTCTATCCTTCAAAAATGATGCAGTCTAAACAGCTCAACTAGACTCATTAAACACCATAGTGGTTTCTCTGTACAATCTAAGGCCTCAAAATTTAAGCATACTTTAAATATGATTCATTAAAATTGTACTTGAGAGAACATCAGTAAGGTAAATGAATTCCCCTTCACATTCTGTGCAGTAGAATGGACAGATGTTGGCTAAACACCAGTGTCTGGCTTTATGTCTTGCAAATGCCCACAGATTTATAAACAAATTATCAAAAGGGTGAGGAGTTAAGGCAGTGAACTGTGGCTTACTAAAACCTAAAGAGGAGACAGAGACTTGGTCTGACCACTGTGTCCCTATTTGTACAACTATCTGAGAGCAACTACAAAGAACACTCCAGATTATCTTCATGCATCTGGCACAGTACATTGAGTGTGCCTGTGTGTTTGTGTGTATGAATCTTCTGTCTGTGAAATGGTTAAAACTTAAGGTTACCCATCCAAGGAGCAGAAAATGAAGGTTCTCAGTTTGATGGACAACAGCTCAGAGATCCCTGATGTCCCAAAATATTAGGTTTCTCTTCTAATAATGTTGGAAATATTGCCTACTGTCATGATTAATCTTAGCAGCATCTCCGGCTGATTGCAGGTGACGCAGTCACAGCGCAGTGCCTGTGTTGGTTTCCACACACCGTCAAATCTGCTACAAATGCAGGGGTGAAGGGGAAAGAACTGTGATACCAGGTATCCCTGTGGCTAATAGATTGTGACATGAAAGAAGGAAACCTTTATTTTAATTCAAAAAACAAAAGCCAAATAGCAAAACTTATGTACGTGCCTAACTTTTTTTTTTCTTCCTCAAGTGGAAAACATTTCGCCTGCTAACAACTCTTGGCTGGCATCAAGGGAAAGTGGAGGTATTTGCAGATGTGGAGGAAGACATACAAAACATTTTTCAAATCAAAGGCTTGAATTATTGCACTGGGTTCATGAAGTTTCACAGGCATGTAGACACACCATTGTCTACACCCTGGAACAAGCTGCCCTTTCTTCGAGAAGGAAAAACAACCCAATGTTTCTTACAATCCGATCTGTATGTATCAGGGAGCTATCTATATTTTGAAATTCTTTGCATTGTCTGTGGTAAGGGTGTGCTGTTTTGGCCCAACAATGGCAACATTGATTTTAGAATTTCAGAATTTTGGTGCATAGAACAAACTGTGAAACAAAACCGGCCTGCTCTCAATAGTACAACAACAGTGCTCTTATATAAACTTGCCTTTCCTCCCCATTTTACATAGTCAAAGATCAATACTGTTCATTCAGCCAACATTATTAAAGCCATTTATCAGCGACTTTTTTTTGTTGCTAATAAAAAGGATTTTGCCGACAAAGTTATGTCATCTTCCGCTCACTTGGTAGCAGCGCAGATAATTAGCTTTGTTGTGTCCCCAACAATTGGGCCTTGTTTATGAACTTACATTTATTAAGTGAAAGTATTTGGAAACTGATGGTACATTGAAGTTTGGTTGCCATGGGCAATAATCATCCCAAAAAAGTCATGACCTCCCTGTTATGCAGCTAGTAACTAATTGAAATGATACAAATTACTCTGATTCTCTGTCTGCCAATTTAGAGGCTGGTTGTGGTCAAGGGTCAAATGAGCTCCTATTCATGAAACTATGTTTGAAGTGGCTGCTGCCATAGCAAGGGGTTTGGTGTGGACGCTGCGACTCCTCTGGACATTACCCCATACTGTGGAGGAGAGTGTTGCACAGATAGCAAGACAATAAGCCTACCAGGACTACCTTCAGCTGACACATCAAAAGCTTCTCCTTGTCAGTCATTTAGCAGTAGTTGCTACCAACCAGGACATGGTTTACTGGGTAGAAATAAGCGTTGTATTCATCCCCAAGGGCTACCTTATACATTTAACTGACGCTACAATGCCTCCTGAGGTAGTTCTAAGAAATCAAAGTATCGTTTCGCTTGCACTCAGTTCACTAGGAAAAAAAAAGACCTCCTTTACTGTGAAGCATAACAAGAGAAATTAAAATCTGATGAACTATCTGAGGTGTCATCCTTTAAAAACATCTATGATAATTCAACTATGCATTAAAAGAATACATGTTTATCTCAGTAAATATGGGGGCCTCAACACTAAAAAGTTAATAGTATAATGAGATTTTTGTCCTGTAGGAAATTCCAAGTGATTCCAGGGAATGTTGCTCAAAGGGTTACTAAATGTGTGCCAAATGTACTGGTTTACTGGGTGAACATTTGCAATGCCATTAAAGAGATTTCTTTCTTTGTGTAAGCTCCTACAGCTTTAACGTGTCTAAACCTATTAAAAACGTGATAGAAGAGACCATGCTACATGAACAAGCCAGCCTCCTTGGATAATGAAGATTAACACTTTCTGTGTTTCAACATTATTTGAAAGACTTACCATGTAGTTTGAGTCTAGCATGTCTCAACAAACATTTTTGTCAATACCAAATATGCTGTAGGCCAAACAACCACATGCCTGCACCACCTACAGGGGACAGATAGGATTCTTACAGCTAGATTTATCCCTTATCTGGCTACTTTTCTCTTTTCAGAAGATACTAGAAATAGATAACTACGCATCTACAGCTAGAGTAGCTAGGGATGATGCAAGCCAAGAAATACAATGTAGGAAGTGACATCATACACTATCTTACCAAGCACTCTCTTCAGGCCATCCTCCAGGCTTCATTCACACCTCCTGTGCCATGAATGAATACATATGTGACCAATTCCCAGATATACCTGAAGCAGCTGCTAAAGAAAACACTGACAAATACATACTTAAACCAGTGGGGATAGAATTGGTCTTGTTCTGGACTCTGCTTTAATCTCCATAACACAGTGCATGAGTGTCCTACAGTCATAGACATCCAAAATGTTAACTTGATGCATCAAGCACCCCAGAACCCCCATGAGACCATGGAACTCAGAGTGGGCTAATTTGCCATGATTCTTGACAGAATTTTAATTTGCATTCTGAATTTTACATTTTGGTTCTATCACTTTCCCTGACTGTGTCCTAGGAACTCCCATGTGCGCTAGCTGGGCTTAATAATATATTTTTTACACATAGTCTCCCTAAAATGTGGCATAATTTTAAAACTGCTATCACTGATGCTCATGATCTAAGTAGTTGTCCACAGGTATAGGTACAAGGCAGAGAGAAACAGAAAACAGTAATTCTGTTCCTGGGAAAATTATGTCTTTTTTTTCCACCTACATCAGTGTTTTCCTGGCAAAATTCCTGCTTCTTGTCAGGTAACAAAAAATGAAAAACGTTCATTTTCAAATTAAATGCATCAGTTTGGAAGTGTTGTTTTTTAACAAGACACTGTCATGCTTAGAGAAAAGTGGGCACCTGTCATGAAAAATATTCGTAGTAGAAAACCTAATTTTCCTTTAAACACAGAAAAAAATTGGCCAGCCCTATTACAGAAGTCTTTCAGTGCCATTCCTTGTCAGCACTGTCATTACATCTCCTATTGTGAAGACAGTTAAGAACACGTCTTTGAAAATTTATTCTGGGGTCGCCCTTCTGGCCTATTGATTGTGGTCTCGCTTCACATGAGAGACCCAGGTTTGAGCGAGAGGGCTGCCAAGGTAGACAGGCTGCTCTGAAGGGATGGGGTGGTCCCCATGTGCTCCCACAGAAGCCATCCTGACCATCCAAAAGTTTCAAAGCTTATTTTAATCTCATCTTTTGCAGAATTTCCTGAGATGATGGTGTTGAAAGGTTTAAAAAGAGAAAAAAAATATTTTTAAGTATTCAGAAAGGTACTGAGCACAATCCCTCTTGAGAAGAGAACCCTCCAGGTAGTAGTGCTGATACAACATGTGGAATGATGTGAAGGTGGCACAGCATTGCTCACTCCCCTAAACTGAGGAGTTTTAAGAGGAATATTTGGACCTGATTCTTCAGTCTACCACAACAGGACAGCTAGAATCTTCTTCATTAGTTAGAAACTAAGTCCCAAAAAACAAAGTATCTATTTCCTTACTTTAAAACCTCTTTTAACTCCTGATCATAACTAATTTCTGTTCTTAAGGATAATATTGGGCAAACAGCAGGCCTGCTTTTCCCCCCACTGATACCAGTGTGAAGTGTCTGTCTGCTCGAACACTTTAGTGGAGTTATTTCTAATTTGTACCATCATGAGACATGATTCAAGCCAACCTGTCCATACTATAAGCTAATCACAGGGGTAATAGAAAAACAAGAGACCTATGTTTTTCCTCACTGAACCTGCCATGAGTCAGCAGTAAAAGCAAGAGGAAATTACAGCTCTGGAAGCAGAACAGCACGTGTAAAAGACTCTCTCAGACAAAACCTTACCCTGCTGAAGTTACTTGGTCCCACTAAATTCAGTGAACTTGCACAGACAAAGTCTAAACTGTACTTCATAGGGCAGCACTTACAATTAAACAGTAAATTGGCTTCCAACTCAAACGCAGTGCATTCATTTCCATCTTATGACCACGTGCACAATAATAAGGGCAATCTTTAGGTCTGTGTCCTCACCTCAAAGACACTACACAGATGCTGTTTATGGCTGTTATCTCCTCTGATGCCTCAGCTCTGGCAGCAGCACCACTGACTACTTTCATTATGCAATACACACATTAAACATTGCCCAAACACATTTTAGCATGTGGGAACATATCAGTTTAAAAGAAAGGGCAGTGGTTTGTTGAGTTAATGACATGCTTTCTTCCAAAAGTCTAAATGCAGTGCTAGGTGTTTAATCTGCATTTTAAAAAAAGCCTATAAACATACATTTACACAATAAAACATAACCATCTGAAAGAGCCATTACAGCCAATTGTCCTTTGTGTCAACTAATTCCTTCCATTCCCTCCCCAAAGGGCTCAGCTGAGTCCCCCTTGGAGACCCTACTTCCAATAACAACAATTCCCTTCTTCCCCAAACCATCAAGCCCCCACCACATGGGCAGCTTCCCTCCTGGCCAGCCCTCTCCCATCCTGATCAAACCTTCAGCCTCTGCTTTCCTCCTCTGAGGCACACCGAGGGACTGCTGTATGTCCCCAAGGTAACAAGGTCCTAAATCTAAGTGTGCTGAGAGCTTTTATGGTCACTGTTCTGATCTGTACCTACTATAGATGGAGATTCCTAAGATGTTTTTTTCCCCCTGTTTTGGTTGAGAAATCTGAATTTCATAAAGAGTCTCAAATCTACAGCCCAGATTTTCCCCATCTCTTCTACAGACTAATATAAATCATTTCAAACATAAACCTAGGGGCTGTATTCACCAGCTCCTCACCTCTCCTGCTGATCTCACTGATTTGCTCGTGGTTGTATTGCAAGGCAAGCCCAGAGACCTGTGTCCCCATACGGTGCATGCCTTACGTTTATTTTCTTTGACTTCTATCATAAGAAAGAAGGCATTACAATTCAAAGCACTAAAAACCAGATTCTCGTGAACTGACATTAAACACTGCCCTACTTCCCAAAAAGCTCATTGCAATTAGTAGTTATTTATATTATAAGGTAAATCTCAGCATGGTTAAAGGCAATACAATCAGAGGCAGTTATATTTTTCCAGATAAGGAGGGTTGTAAGACTTTAAGCTTCAGTGTATAAAAACATCCAAAGAAGTTAAAACAAAAAAAAGAAAACTGCCATGAAAAAAAAGGACATGCAGATCTCCTCTGGAATGTACCCTTTCATTTTGCAGGGGTATATTCCTGCTTTTCTTCCTCAAATCATTATCCTCTTCATAAGCAGCATAAGCTTTGAAATCCCCAAAATCGTAACAGATACACAACTCCTAGGACTGTTCAAAAGATGACAAACACATTTTTGAGTAATTAATAAAATACATATGTATTCTATATGTAGATATGTGTGTATATATATATACATAAAGACATAGTCAGCGTTTTAAAAGAAAGTCTGCTCTTTTCTAGCAGAGTTTTGGCACAACAGCCAGTCTCACAACACTTCTAAATGGAGCACATTCTAACAGCATTTTGTCCAGGTTTGGGGACTAGGTGATTTAAAAGACTTTGGATTAAAAACCCATCCTCAAACAGATCTAGAAAGTGCTCCCAGGGTTTCTGCCCCAGCATGCAAGTCACCGGGCTACCCTCTGCACAGAGCACGGATCCTTTCTGTCCCTTCCTGACTTCAGCGCATCAGCTGGGAATGAAGGACCTTCAGGTTCACCTTCATATTGCAGCAAAAGCTGCTACAGTCGCCCGCACGGCCAACTCCTGATCATATACCCCCAGGAGAAGTGAGGAGGACAGATGGCTGTCGAATGTTCATATTCCTTAGCTTTTTGCTTTTCAAGAATTTTCCCTTTTTAAAATCCATATTTTATGGGTTAGACTGTTCACTAGTTCAAAAAAGGCTACTTAAACTATCCTGTACTGGGCCAAAATTAATTAATGCATTTGACTAAAATTCAATGAGAACAGAAAATAGATACAAAGAAAAATGGCATTAACTGATACCCAGTCCTACACCTGAACAAATAACAATGGACTGTTTATGCTGCATTACTCTTTTCTAATCTCCACATATTACTATAATTATTAACTACTAGTCCTAAAATCTATAGAGTTATCATTATTGTTATTATTATGAAACTCAATCTCATTTTCATGTCATAAAGATAAACCAAATCTCATTTCAATTAGTTGCAGCAGGAGGGAATGAACTTTAAACAGACATTTAATTTCTGAAAAAAAAATTAGGAAGTTCTTCATGGAAATGTTATGGCATTTTGAAACAGATTAATAGTTCGGTATGAACACATCCACCCTGCAGCTAAATGACGGCTGTACTGCGATCAGGAGACAGGTTAAATGAGCAAAATCAGTTGATACCACTGGTTTGGATCTAATCAAATGGTATTCATTTTTATGACTTTTTAGCTACACTATTTTTTCATCCCATGTGCCATCTGAATTGTTACTGTGGGTTATCTGTTTTGTAATCGGGTTATATTTGCCTTTAATGCATTTGATTGGTAAAGAAGTACCAGGACCAACGGAGTACTTTGCATTCTGGGTCCTGTCACAAATGGTTTGAAATCACTGTCCCCACTGAGTGTGCTCTTGGACACACCATGCTTCACAGAAGCACTCTCATGCATATTTTATCACAACTCGAGGGCAGGATCTAACCTACACCAGGACAGGCTGGCTCCCCAACACACCTCTCCTCATCCTGTGCTGAGCTCAGGTGCCAAGTCTCACCAGTGCTGAGCTGGTTAAGGGTTGTACCACGAGGTTGCTCAATGACAGTTCGGTCTGTGATGCCCATGCATGTGACAAGGCTGAGAATACACCACAAAAGGTGCAGTTCTGGATCCTCTCAGCTGGGGAGAAGGAGTCCAATGCAGTTTACTGACTCACTGAATCCACGGCTATGGATGTGGCTCTCCAGAAAGTCTCTCCATCATACTCAGCACTATGACAGACATTGCAATGGTGAAAGAAGCCCTCAAGTCTTGGGAAATCCTAGTACTTGTGACATTATCAACTACTATAGGTCTCATACAGTGTCCTTTTTACAGATGCTTTTGCAAAGCTACAAAATGACGTAATTATTCATTGCCCATCAGTCCCAAGTTTTAAGCCAGAAGCTGAAAAATTATATAAAGAGATGAAAAGACTGGGGATCCCCTCGACTGGCCACCAACTCTGCCCTCCGCTTTCCCCCACCCCCCCGCTGTTGCACACCGAAGCAGCGCAGCTGTGCCGAGCCACTCTACCTGGGCCGTCCTCCCATAGAACACCCCCCCCTCCTGGTTAGCGCCCAGATGACAGCTCCGGGCCGGAGGAGGCATCCCACCCAAGTCTTCTCACCAGTGGCAGTTTAACGTGGTCATGTGTTTACCCTCTCCTGAAGAATGTTTAGACTTCAGAAACATTAAATGTTTGACATTAGGTCATAGAAATAAAAAGACACCCGGTAGATGTCGGCAAGCATTTCACAGATCCTGTAGATACGAGTTGAAATCCAGTCTTGTGAAGTTTCTCTCTCTCCTTTGGCTACCATCAGTTATTTCCTTCCTAGCACTCAGGCAGCAAAAACCAGTGGGGCATCCAGGAGGCAAGAGCGCTGCCTTGCAGAGAGGGGCACCATCGACCAGTATAGACCAGGAGACATAGAGCTGGTGAAAGTCTCAGCATAACAGCTGGCAGAAAGGAGAATGGGACCAGGACATGCAGGACTGGAAGAAACGAGCAGGTGGGAAATGAGGGGGTGAACTTTATTAGCTGAGATATGAGGTTAAGAGAGAAACTGAGATTAAATTAGAGAAAATTCTCCACGTAAGGCCAAAGAGCTGGGAAAAACCAGAGCAGGGAAGGAGGGAGTAATGGGTGAGAAGCAAGAAATGTTTGGGAGAGGCAGGACTAACTCAAGAAGAAAACAGGAAGTAGAGAAGTGAAAGGGACTGAAATGAGAGTCGGGGGAAAAGACTGTGACCATATCTTGAAACGTGAGGGGAATTCAGGCTTCTTGTATGTCAAAATTCCTCTGCTCTCAGCAAGCACCTGTGAAATCCAGTGGCAAAGTACATCTCATTCCAGTACTGTGCTGGTTCACACGCCAGGATGGCACCTTCTGTTATTCATCAATCCATTAATGCAAAATCCAAGTCACTGTGGTGAATCTAAAGATACCAGCTCTTCAGGCAAACTAAAGCAGTAGCCATATGATGTTTCATACAAGATGTTTCCAGTTGGACCCAGTTTGCCTATTTAACAGCCCAGGAAATCACACAGATAAAATCAACTTTAAAATAATAAACTCCATCACTCCCATTCAGGAATACCAGAATTAAGTTTGCTTCAAACAACTCTAATTTAGCTCCCTTTTATATTACAGCACAGCATTTAGAGATAATGTAATTAACATAATTATCTCCCATTTTTTTCCACAGGACTCTCTCACTGCAAGGGCTCTTAATATCCTTTTAATGCAGGGTTGGGTGTTATTTTGGCTGTAACATAAAATCGAGTGGCTTGTTTCCTTAAAGTAGATTAATCTTGAATTACGGCTATGTAATATCATTTTAGGTCTCTGGTTACTCAAGCAATGCTCACAGAGTTGGCAGCAGAACAGTCTGTTGGCCAGACAATGAGAGTCCCACTTGCCTTTTCTTTGCTTTATATATATTAATACAATATGTATTTAACAAAAATGAACTGCAAAAATTCATCAGATTATCTCTTATTAATTGCAGGTAAGATCTATTAACAAAACATACAGCCATAGTGACTTCTATCATCACAAAACAAAGATGACTCCACATTTCTCTTTTCTGCCTGATGCACGGATCACATCTCACACAAGAATAACCCATAAAGAGCTTGGAAAACTTATTTTAGAGAAAAATAAAACGTAGTTAATAGCTAGTTTGGCTAACAGCCAAAATCACATGGCCAAGATTTCCAAAATGCAGTCACAGTATCAGCATGCACCTTTAAAATTGCTACTTTTCAGAAGATGAGAACTTGGAACTTTATGGATAAAATCAGGCTCCTTTTTGGACTTCTCCGTCTGGACCTCCAAACTCTCTAGCCGTTTTGATAAAGCTGGCCCACATCTACTAACAGTCCTACTGTAGTTATAAGCATCTACTGCAATGCTTCTTAAAATGAGTGAATGGCAGGGCGGTGATTTTCTGAAAGCTTTTGCTCCAATTCAGTGAGATAATAGCAAGTCTGTAACTAAGGAAAACATGGGGTTTAGCATATGAATCAGGTGGATCACCTGAGTCATTCAAATCACCAAGGCTTATTTGTTTGCTGTATTTCCTAATTGTTTCTGGAATCAGTTCAGTGCTTTCGCTCAACAAGTTTGCCTTATTAAGCTCATCCATGCAAGAGAGAGAGAGATTCTTTACATGCTCTGGATTGCTTCTGCTCCCATCTGTGCTAACCAGCAGTGAAGAAAGTTTTATGGTGCTTACAAACCCCATAGCTATAAGGCTTCCCAGTCACACCAGATGATGACTTATTAGAGTTGTTAAAATAAAATGGGAGAAGAAATAGTTATAGGGCTTGGAAACTACAGAGAATCGCCATTTAAACCACACTCAAATCTCAAAGGAAATAGGATTCACTTGAGAACAACAAAATACTGTGGGGTATGGTTCTCTCTCCACACCCAGTTCATACACCAGAGACTGACTTCCCTTTGCCAAAGGACTTACACCTTAAAGAATCTCAGCCATATTAGTGATGTTTTATGATATTGTTAATGGAATCTCCAGATCTATAATTATGATGATAATTTGACACTAGGCAGTGTTTTCTATCCGAAGATTTATTTGGGATTCATCACAAATACAGCCACATATGGATTAGCAGGCATCAGCTATTTAGCAGCATACTGTGATACCACAATACTGTCAGCTATTCAAAAGGGAGAGTGAAAAATGTATTTCACAGAGACTTCAAAAAGAATGCAGGAAGAGTGAATGTAATAATCCAGTTGTAGCCAAGATGCCAGGGCTATCTGAATAAAATCAAAAGATATCCCCTCAGGTTTTCAAGACCTGGGTTTCACTTTTCAAGCTCGCACATGCTACCTATACAGTATTTGTTTGTATTACTATAGGGCATTACAGTTACAGAAAGGAAGATACTGACTACCTCTGAGTCAGTGTCATCCCTTCTTTAATCACAGAGTTGAAGATTTTCAGTTATATCTGAAATGCTTTTGTTTAAGTAAAAAAAATTAGAATATTATTATACTAAGTAAGTATTGGCAATGCCTAGATGTCAATGCAATTTTTGCAATTCCCTCCTGAAAAGTTATTCTGCCAATAATGTTTATTGAATGTTTACTGGATGTTGGTGGTTCTCAAATCAAAGGCTTACATGTAAAAAAACCCACAACCTAACATCCACGAATTCTGTTTATGAAGGTAAACAGGAATTTCATCTTCTTGTGTATCCCTTCTGACCAGTCTTCCTTTGCTTCCTCATTCAAGAATTGTATTCTTCTAGGCACCACTAACTAACAGGGTTTTATATATATATGCGTACATATACATATATAAAAATGCATTTACATGTATACACACACATATATATCTATGTATATATAAAACTGACAGTCTTCATAATGATTATTTTGTAAATACTCTTCTTAAAGATGCAGAAGGAGGCAGAGAATGCAATTAATTTCTCCCAAGACTTGCTTCTTGTGTACTACACTGATGGCTGATGTATTTATTCCGGCCACAGATTTATGCCAGATGCACAAGATGAAACCATTGATCTCCATAATAATCTCTTCAGAATAGAACCATTCTGTGCCTTTCTTTGGAGGTTGCTGCCCAAGCCCTGTCTTGCAGAGCTGTGGAAGAAATGTGCTGAGCCCATACTAGCTTTTGATACAAAGTTAAGGAGCGCTCAAAGCTGAGTTTGCCCCAAAGGAACCCCTCTGCAGGCAGAGGGACTTTACCTTGAGCTGTGAAGCTTTGCTCTAGAGAGCTTTGCCCTTTTTCCTGCTGTTTTGTAAACCAGCAGAACTAAATTAAATGTTCTGAGAAGGGTCATAGCAAAAAAAAATGCACCAATAGGAATGTTCTCTGAGTTCTTTTATTCTCTGCATTTCAGGGAGGGGTTTGCTATTAATATCTTTCCTCCTGATCTCCTTCCAGGCTTCTCCTTCATATTTTCAACACCATTCTTTTCTCCAACAGTTTATAAATGTCACCATTTGTAATGTGTACATTTATTTTTAAAACAGGCTAAAACCTTCCAAATTTCCCTCGCTGCAGTTCAATGATTGTCCCAATTCTAGAGCAACAAATACTTTGTTGTCTCTAATACTCCCTCTTCATAATGTCTTGACAGTGCATCTTACAGGATGTGAGCTACCCCTTCACTTCAAGAACAGCCTGGCGTATGGAATGACAACACATTTGGTTTGGAATAAATATAGCCTTCGGGCAGCAATGTATAAACAGTATAAATACTAACCAGCCAGTCCCTGTGACACCCTGAGACCAGGTCATTTTCTTTGCACTGTACAGAAGGAAACAGTAAGTATGTTTCATGGTACCATGATGCTGTAGCTGATCTAGGAAGCAGCTGCACTTCCCTACTCCCTCAACACCCACTGGAGATTATCCCCACCTTCGAGCGGCCAACACAACTGTTCAGGTAGCCATTAGTTAGTCCAGATCTGTCAAATGATTTGGCTTAGCTTAAAGAGTTTTAATACAAGGTTCTTTGAAGCAGGATCACTTCTGACTGAGCTGGGTTAATGACTCATTACACCAGCAGTTGTGCTGTCATAGCTGAAGGCTGATAACCTGCAGGGGAAGCAGACATCGTAACCCAGATCAGTTGCACCAGTAGCAGCCCTTCTGACCCTGAGATGACTTACACAAATTCATCTACATTCAGACCCAGTGATTCCTAAAAACACACCAAAGCCTTGAACCTATCCCAAGAGATTCTGTTGCAGCAACAAACACTGTTGCTGGCTGCAAGGTTAAGTTAGTATTAGAGGGAAAACCACAAATGATTAGTCATTCACACCTATTCTGGCTTGTTGAGGTTTATGTGACATAAAAACATTACCATATGGATAACAGTAAGATACTACACCTGTACCAAGGGTAACAACAGTAAGTCAATGTAATGTACTTGTGCATGTACTTTACAAAGCTGACAGGGAATAGTTAAGCATGAAGGATGACAGAATAGAAGGCTAAGAACGGTTTTTGCCTCAGACTATAACATTTTCAGTTTTCAGATCTCCTCGATTGTGTTTTGTGACTCTTTTGATGGCTGAGAAATTCTGTACTGTACCTTGCTGCCTCTCACAAATATGGCAATAGCTCCCTAATAACTGGGGCTTATTCTCCAAGTTCTTAACTGAAGTCAGTAGAAATTTGCTCGTGGATTTCATGTTTGGAGCCACAGACAGTTTGCAACCTGACATTTGGTACCCAGACCCTTAATGGAAAAAATAATACCAAACTCAGAGAGGCAGATCAACAGCAACTCTGAGCCTGATTTTGCTCCTCTTGATGGGACTTTGTCTTTTACTTCAATAGATGCTAGGTCACTTACAGAAATCAAACAAAATCAATAAATCCACTGCAGTATCACCTTATAATTTTACTAGAAAAGAACCATGCCATGAAAAAAGATAATGGTACTGCTGACTCCAGACTGACAATTTAGGAATAAAGCCAGAAATGGTTTGATTTGGGCCGGACCAGCCACTGAAATGAAAAGTGTTCCTTAGTCTTTTGCTAGCATTATTATTTATTTGCATTATAAAGCCACTTACAGGACATGACTAAGCAGAGAACTAAGCATGGGAAGTGCTGAACATGTGGCAACAGCCTGTCTGTCCCTCAGAGTTCACAAGCAAAGTAGGCAACTGAAATGTGAAACAATTTTTTCCCAATATCATGCCTGCAGCCAACACAGAACAAACAAAGCTTGCACAGAAGGTCTGAGTCCAGCTGGAGGGTGCCCTCCTAGAAAGGCTGAAAGCTGCCTTGTGCCCACCCACACTAGGGTCAGCTGTCCAGAGGATGCTTGTGAGAAGGAAAGGTGGGACAAAACATGCTCATGACTGCTCTAGAAGCCAAGATGGAAAGAAATAAACAGTAAATTTATCAGTTCTGCCAATGACTTTTATCACTTGCAGACCAGTGATCTCTTGTGACTTTTAACGAGTTAATTAAGTGGTGACCAACTTCCCCATTACTGTATTGAAACCCCATTCAGACTGGGAATGCGGTAACTGTCAGAAGGACAGACAGTGCTGTACTTCAGAAAAGGCTTAGGAAAAGTTCCCACCTATCTGGGATATTCTACTGCCACGAATGAAAGATATAAACAGCACATGAGATAAAACAGAATGATTTTAAATGTTAAATGTTTAAATGTTAAAAAAAGTGTGTGTGAGATAAAGCAGACCAAAATCAGGACCAACCAAACACTAGCATCCTCTGCACTACCTTGAAAACATTGCCGGATATACAGGTGCTACAGTAGGTTCACTTCTATTTCTAGTCTCTGGCACATATAGTTATTATACTCATCTAGGTCAAATAGGCCTATGTATCCCAACCCCTGTACACATGATGTAACACCTGGCTTAAGGAGGCTGCTCTGCCACAGCAGAGCTGGAAGCTAGTACTGCTTCCTCAATTGGTTTTCAAGCTTCTTTACATGACAAGAGCTTTCAGAATGAGGAGTAAGATAAATGGAGTGGAGTGGGGATGAACTGAATTAATCCAATTACTATGGACTTCCTTGGTAGCACACTGCAGGGGGCAGCACTCTAGACAGCAGAGGGTCAGCCTGGCTAGACTTAATGTTACTTCTTGGGCTGCAGGTCTGGTAGGTGATGAGCATTCACCCTGCTGGGAGTCTGATGGCAGATAAACTACACATGCATTGAGGTGGGTTTATTTTTCATTCCAGTCACCAGTTATTTTTTTGCAGTTCCCTTTTCTCACCCCTCTTCTTCCCTCTTTTCCTTCAGATCTGTTTCTTATCTCTTCCAATATACATCTTCTTAAAGCCAACTATCTTTACCATGTACAATAGTTTCCTCTACGTACCCCTGCATATGTCAGTGAGTCAAGCAGACATCCTTGTTATTTCCTCACAGATGCTCAAAGGAGTTATAACCTCTGAAGCTCAGGTCCTTAGTAAGTAAAGTTAGGTCTTATCTCTCCTCTCTCTTCCTCCCAAATTGCAAGTAATCTATAAAATATGGCACACAGTACAACGTTCTCCAGTCTACATTATTCACCATCAATATGCTAATGCTATTCAATACCCATCTGCAGCCATGACTAGAAAAATGTCAGCAATGTGAAAGCAAAGGTAGTTTCACCAGCAGTTTCCATCTTTCCATCCAATTTTCTCACTTCTTCCACCCTTCATCTGTATCACATCTGCCCAGCATCTGCCCGTCAGTGCTCGTCCTAGATCCTGCCAGGCCATTGTATTACTCAGACCAAAAAGCTACGTATTATTCTTGTAAGCAGAGGTTAGGCAAGAAAATTGCTGGTTTACAGTAATAGATATTTAAGTATCTGTTTGATTCAGTTTAAATTACATCTGAATAAGATTTAACTAAGTTTCACAAGAAAATTGTGATTAAAGACCAATTGATTATTAAGCGTATGTTTATTGATATGTAGTAAGTACCACTGTTAAATTTAAACACATTATTAAAAGTCTTTTTGTATCTGATTATCCTACAACTCTTATTAAATTTAAATCAAATCAGTAGCTGAGATGCATAATTTAAAACAACTGCAATGAAAAAAACAGTCCAGTTACAAAAAAAAAAAACACCGAACAAAAAAACTCAACCCAAAAACCCCACCTCAAACAAAATCCAAAACCAAATCACTTTGAATTAACAGCTGTTCACTAAGATTTTGACTGAAATAAAATGGTCTCAGTTGCTCAATTGTTACAGTTACTGGGGTTCTTGTATGTTGCAGGTGCCTGATTCAGCCACCCTTTGGAGAGTATGTAATTCACTGTGTTCTGGATGTCTTGAGAAGTCATCTCTGATGGCTATTTGTTAACAATAAAAATATCAGCTCATTTCTTCAGCTTCATCTGAGGCTGGAAAGCCCCACAGTTGAAAAGGAAAGAGTGCCTGGTAGCCTCAAAAAAACCCCAAACAAATTGCAATAAGCTCAGAAGTATTTTTTCATCCTTTTCTATTTCCACCTATGTTCCCAACCTTCTTCTACACTCCTGCAAAAACGGGACATTCTGATACCCAGAATAACTTTCATCTATTTATATGGTGTACACTGCCTAGACTAGCCACGGAACCCTTTCCAAAGCAATCCTGGATGGAAAAGTGCACCAGTCTACACTCTCTGTATGGTACTAGAAAGGTGAGAGGGGCCTTTCCATGAGCAGGATACAGTATCAGGGACGTGTTACATGATCTGCCCATACCATTTGTCACATGCCAGCCAAACTGGTGTTTGTCACAACAGCACTCAACTCTTAGACATACCAGTATCCTAAAACACAAGGCCACCCATAGCCAGATTCAGCATAAAATCAAATCAGTGCACAAAACCTAAATGGAACAATGGCTGTGGAATTCTCAGGTGAGAAATCGTTCCACCCAAATGGACCATGAATGTAAACACTGACTAACGAGAGTGGTACAGATTGGACCATTAAAAGCAAGGCAGAGATGAATGGAAATGTCTGAGCAGGAACATAAAACAGACCAATTTCTGCCACTAAGTAGGAGTGGGAGTATAACAGTCCTTGTTATAGAGTTGCTGGCAGTGATGTTATTGTTAAGGCTGAAAAAGACATTACATTCCAAATCTCTCTTTTCACTTGTAAAACAGTAAGATTTTGAGCTTGATCCTTCACTTCAAAGGTAGCTACTGCAACTGCTTAACAAAGGAGAAACACAAGAAGGATGAGAAGAAAAAATCAAGTGGGTTACAAAATGTTACACAGACTGCGGATCCAGATGAAGGTGAGATTTCGGTTCCACTGAAGTTCAGACTTTTGGTCTTTTGGAGGCATCAAGATTTACCCCACCTTGGCAAGCCAATATAGAAACAGCTAGAGAATAACCCAATTACAGCAAAGATCACAGCCAGGAAAATACACATTTCAAAAGAGAGGACAGATGAGATGACAGCCAATTCCAGACAAAATGGAAAGGAGGTGAAACGGTAAGAACTGATGTCTATAATCTCAAGACTGGAAATGGAAGCCTGGTAATTAGTGTAAAGCAGATAAGCAGATGTTCAGTTTTATCAGTGTTACCTTTGGAAAATAAAAATACACAAACATGTCTACAAAGATCCTTGACTAATTTTTTTTTTTTTGCTTTATACAGAGCTGTACAGAAAAAAAGAGAAAAATGGGGGTTTTTTCTGTCTCTTTTGAAGAAGGTTGGGATTTATTTATTATTTTCTCCATCAACAAAAAGTTTTCATTCATCAGTTCTGTCTGTGAATTCCAAAATAACTAATTCATGGCTTGGTTTAAGAACAGTGTTTGGTTCCTAAAAATTGCTAACTGCTTCCACTGGGCTTCTCACAAGTCAGGCTGAGGGCCATCCTGAGGAAGGGGAGAGAAGAGGCTCCATGGTAGAGCAGAGCAAAGGATTTGAAGTTTGAACATTTGTCTTTGTTATGATCAGAAATGAAACCTAAAATTTTCAATGAAGGAAAATTTGTACAACGTGAGAAACAGTTTCAGTGCAAAATTGAAACAATAATTCTAACATGGCCTTTTAGAATTTGACCTTTTTATCTCCTAACAACATTCAAATATAATACAGAATTTGAATATTTGAAATGAAAAGTAATTTCAACATTTGAAATTTCCACTTTTTGCTCTGAAAATGTCAAAATGGGATATTTCAACTTCCTGAGAACTTTTTTCTCTCCCATTTTCACTTGAAAATGAGAACTTTCAGCTTGTGCTATTCATTTACTTGAATCACTGGGACAACTGGCTGTCAGCAGAGAAGGGAAAGCTGATGGACTGCACTATGACCTGTGATAACAAGCCCAGCCATTAATTTCCTATTGCCACTACCCAGTACAGTTTATTTTTGATAGGTTGTGGAGGAAGAGGAGGCTTGGCTGAGTTGCATTTCTTAAATAACTACTTTGTCAGTTTGTTAACAGAGACACACACGTTCTACAGCCTAATCTGTGGCTAAATCTATGAAGTGGCACAAGAAAATACTTGGACAAGAGAACAAGCAGAGCTTTTGGTGTCTTCAGAACTTTCACCAAAGATCATAATCAGTTGTTTGGTGCTGCCTCCAGTGTTTCGTGTCCTGAGAACACTGTAGTTGCAAGGAACTTCTGCCCTACGGTGCGAGCAATCCACATTATCTATAGCTTGCTTACCCTGAGCCAGTCTGAAGCCGGCACATGTTAACTGTTGGGTGACATGGCTTGCATACTTTGCAGAGTTTTTCACATTTTAGGTGCCAGAAACTCAGAGTGAAACCTTGTGAGTTCTGCTGAATCATGCCAGAACAGTTTAAAGATACTTTAAAGATATTTTTGTTATTGATATGATTATGCAAATATTTTAGGCTGAAAATTGACTCTGCCAGCTGTTCATGCAGGAGAAATAGTGGTGATAATGTTTTCAACTGCTTTGACTAAATCCAAACAGAACTGTGAATCAGAACTCTCAACCCATCGAGTAACCCTGATGCAAAACTGGAGCGAGAAAAATCAATTTATCCCATACTCAAAGACCTTTTGTCCCGTTCTGCACTGGAGCTCCAACATGCTACATTTGTGCCTCAATCCAGCTATGCCTCCTGGACAACTGCTGGCCTCAATTCCTCTTCCTCTAAAAAGGAGCTAATAATTCTACCCACATTTACAGATCATTTTGAGATGTCTGAGTGAAGAGAATTACAGAACAACTAAAAGTTATTATGTATCATGCATGTGTTTGCCCATAAATAATAAATTCCCGAAGCAGACATAAGAACAGAAGTTCCCACTATCATCTACCTTTATAACAAATTCATAAGCAATAGCATTGTACATGATTTCTCAGCTGTTCCTTTTTGAATGATAGGTTTCATTCTAGATCCAAATCTACCTCTCTCCTTATCTAGGTTATATGGATTTTGCTATTTTTAGTCTTTCAGAATGGAAACACTGATTTGCCAAGCAAAAGTTTAAAAAAAGTATTTTGGCTTATTTGTTTCTCATTCTTTACACTATTATTTTTCTAATTATCCTTATTGAGAGCTCTTGTCCTGCTTATAGTCCAGGAAGTTGCCAAGCCTAATCTATACTGCTCACTGATGCCCAGGAGTCTGTCAGCACTAGCAACAGTCTAGTTGCCAGACTCTCTGCGTCTGGTGCTTTGGCGGTGGTGGCTCTGCTGTACCCAGGTTTGGCCACCTGAAATGGCTGGTTGGGCTAATTTCCTTGCCTCTGCACATCCTACCAGGATTTTACACTGGAAATAAATTGTCACAGGGAGAATATTTAAATTCAGGAAACAAAATGTTCTCACTAATTCAATGTAGCCATCTCCTGCCTAGTAAAAGTTATGAGTTATGTGTGAAGTAAAAAACCTCTCTGCTGCATGAGATAATGAGAAAACGGGAATTCTTTATTCATTGTACTTGTCCCTCTGCACATAACATTTGTATATCATGCCAGGACTAACCTGTGTCACTGCACTTATAGCCACAGACCAGACTAAATGCCTGCCCTTCACTGTTTTTACGTCATGATTCATATACTCTCTCTGCTCTTTCTGACTGCCTGCAATTACTTGTGACAAATGATTCTTCAGTGTACTGTCTGCTTTACCTTTTCAAAATGTTTCCATGGTTCACAGATAAGTCAGCTAGTGTACACTCTACTGTCTTGTGGGAAGTAAATCCCAGGACACACACATGACTGGGTTCCACGCCATTTTACTGGTAGAACTGCAGACATCCACCTCACTCAACAGCAGCGCATGTACTTCACGTCAGCCATGCCAGCCCTGCTGGGGCACCTCGGTTCCAGTGGTGCCGAGATCCCAAACAAACAGATCGTTACTTACAGCCATACTCTCCCAAAAATGTGAATCCTTGTTTCCAAAGGAGTTTGATACCATCTATAGCAAAATAACTGGTCAACATAAAATCATTATTTTGATATCTCCTATGAAAGAACATCCAGCTGAATGACCCTCAGCACTGCTCCCATTGGCACGCTTGCTGACCACATATATATCCAGAGGTGAAAGCTGCCTTGATTTAAACCTGTGAAAATCCAGGGGGACTGGTTCTGCCTTCAGTTACAGTGGTGAGTATCAGGGCAGCTCCACTGACCTCAGGGGATGTTAAGTTCCAGGAGACTCAATCCATTGCCTCCTCCTGGTAGAACAAAGCATGAATTAGCATTCTGCCTTCTGGGTGACTCCCACCCTGCAATACACAGATCCTACTCATATAATGAGTTTCATGCAGTTATCTGTTCTCTGCCAACACAATGGATCAAAATGTGACAAGCACACATACAGTGTTTTTTTCATGGAAAATGATCTTCCATTTGAAAGTGAAACCTGTCAAAAAAACAGCTAGCAGGACTTCCTTCTTGGAACACCTTCCTTTTCTAGTTGATGTACTGCAGATTTCATTTAAAACATTTTTATGGCACTTGAAGTTGCTCGTTCTTATTCCAGATCTTTTTTCTTTAATAAATACATTTTTTTAAATTGCAAAATACTTCAGTGTTTGGAACTATACAATAAATGCTGTGGTAAATGAATGTGGATTCATTGTGACAGCTGTGAACTGACAACAGTTTGAATGCTGGATTTTTCTATTCAAATTATTCTCCTCTTGTCCTCTGTCGAAGTCTGCTTAAGTATGTACATGTCTTCCCATGACAATAACTTTCCTCAGCAAATCACAGAAACAGGATTCATACTGCTAAGCTATAAACATTTTTTCTGGCCTCCTCCATACATGCTCCTCTACCTTAGCTGAGTGATGGTATCATTAAAACACTTCTTCCACGAAACCCCTCTGCCTGGCTCTATACCTATCTCCTCCTTGCTTCCCCCCTCTGCTTCTGAGTTACCTCTAAGCTGGATCTGATTGTGCCACTGTTGTGAAGGTGTTAGGAGTGAAAGACACTGTGACGTTCCTGGCTGCTCATACTGCCCGCCTCCAACATATTTCACGTTCACATGTGGTCCTTGGCCTGCCTGTGCTCCTGCCCATCTGTTTGGGAGGCACTGTGCCTGCCCGCAAGTTGGTCGGGTCTTTGGCCAGCCACCGGGGGGGTTTAGATGGGCAGGCAGCATAACACTGCAAATGACATCTGTTCTGCAGGAAGTCGTCTTTTGTGGGAGCGATGGTGTTGCACACCCCCTTCCACTTGATTACACCTGTTGATCACCATGTGCCAAAGCAGAGAAGCAAAGCGGAGCAGGACAGGAAGTGGGTGTTCACAGGCACCTGTGCCGGCTCCTGGGAGAGACTAGAAAGCAACAGAGGCTTGCGAGGTCCCATGCTGTCCCCACAATGCATGGCACTGAAAGGGATCACCCTTCTTGTAGTCCACTTACAGACCCGATTTTCTGGGCATCCTCATGCAAAACAGATGCAAAATGCTACCATCTGCTCATGACTGTGCAAAAAAGTGAAAAAATACCTGCATGGGCAAGCAGTCTCCATCCAACCCAAAGGGAGACACTCAGTTGTAGCATAAAAAGGAAATCATGCAGAAGGGTCATTGTCACAGTGGGTGATATTTGTACTGCAGACAAACATTTCCAGTTCTGAAATATTCAGACACTGCCTGGCACCTTAACCAAATAAATGTACTTTACTGAACCCCAGTAAGAACAGAGTTTATGGATGCGGCTGGTCTTGGGAGAGAGCAAGAGTCCACTGCCAGGCCTCAAAATTACGTGTGCCAGGGGAACAAGAGAGACAAAACACAAAATCCATAGAAGTCATGCTGACGTGGTATTGGGCTTCTGCCTGGGCTCCAGACCCAAGCACTAGCCAGCGACTCTGTGCTGTGGTTGCTACATATGGTAAAACCTGGGTCATCTTCCCTTCACTAATTTTGTTGGCAAGATAATAATCAGTGCGGGCATGTCTTCCCATGCTCCAAATGCACCTTCAGTTTGCCATTTAGATGTACGCAGCAGGGCCACCAAGCTTCACAGACCCATCCACACAACTGTGCCTTTGACTAGAGAGAAAAAAAGGAAAAAAAAAAAGCTTCTGTGGGTGAAAAGCCTTAGAGAGAATCCACAGAACAAAATGTGGGAAACTAATGTTCTCCTAAATGCTTTCCGTTCTCGTCACTGGTGTTTCTGCTTCTGCTTTACCACTGTCCGGAGTGCACATTCACCCCGGAGCCAGCGAAGCCAATTGCTGCTGCAGTCACAGCTGACTGTGCTGCCTCTGACACAAATCCCAACCAGAGACAGAAGAGCTGGCATGGCAAATCCACACAGGACAGCAGCACCACTCAAGTTATTTGTTTTTATGGACAGGGACACTGAACCCAGACTCTGAATTGTCAAGTCCCTCTTAGAATGCAGAATGCTAACACTAAAAAAAGAAAAAGAAAAGCAATTCAGAGAGAAGAAGAGGATGGAAATATCTATCATTCAACAACACTGACAAAAAACAAACCCTGGCAGCAGCCTCCTATGCAATGCCTTGTTTATGCCAATGTTGGTTGCGGCTCCTGTTCGGATCAGAAGCACAACAAATTGTCTGTTTCTCTGAATCCAGCAGGCTCTGATAGCTAGTGACCATGCTGACAGAGCCCATTGCCTGCATTTGAATGGGAACGATGAATAGTAGAAACAGCCACACTTGAACACATACAAGATTGTTTTTATAAATCCAAGACTGTATTTACAAGTTCCAGCTTTTAAGGCCAGGGTATTTTATTTACTTTGCTGTTTTTTTAATGGTGAAAAAGCATGAGAGCAATCCATCTGTCTGAACTGGAAGCTTCTTATAAATAAACAACAATAAAAAACAACACATGAAATTCCTTTTGCCCACTTCTGTTTTGTCTCTGGGGGGGGGGGGGGGGCCCCCCCCCCCCCCCCGAATCTAAATCAACAAGAGATCAGACTGTAGTTTGTGAGTAAATTTCTTTCAACTGAAACAAACAAAAATAGACAAAGATAACCATCCTCCTTATACTTTATGCACAGTAATGCAAGTTATTTTCCACTCCATTTAGACTTTTCACCTTCCTTTCATTTACCCTGTTTTTTACAGTTCAATAAATATTTTTCCAAGCTCCACTTGCCAAACAAAAGAGTTTAGCTTCAGTGTTACTCCTGACAAATATCCTTATGGTGTTGCACATGTGAGCCATTGATAAACAAATTAAAATTCTGTCCCAGCTCAGAGCTCAGCTGGCCCATTTCATCTTGCGGTATGGGTTTGTAAAGGTCTGGGTGTCTGTCATCCTCCCCTAACCTTGTCTTTGTCAAAGGGATACAAAAGCCTGCACGCTCGGGGCCTTACGATACTGATTAGTGTGAGTGACAAAGTGGAGTAGCAAGTCCACTCAGCCCTTCATAATAAATCTATCAAAGAGTAATAGAATTCCATCAATTCTGCATCATCCCCGAGGGTCGCTGTGCTGGGATGGAAAGTGTGTTCCGCTGGGATTGTACAACTGTTATTATTCAATTACACTCTTTTCTTCCTAGTTAAAGACCATGATATCATTATCACTTAATGAATACATATAATTGGATCTGGACTCTATGTTTGGCTGATGAATACCACTCACTATTCATTCAGTCTCAGCTCATCTTCTGACCATTTATTATAGACTTTTGGCTGAAAACCATGATGACAAAGGGAATTTGAAATTAGCTGAGATTTCATTCAATGCTCAGTTAGACACAAAGGCAAAATACAATTCTGACGCATAAATGAGGCTGAGACCACACGGAGAAGTTTTGCCTGAAAGTTAATAGCTGTTGATTTCTACATAAACACATTGAGGTAAGTGCAAGGATATTTTTCAAGACCGCCTCATAACTTTGCAAGCAGAGATTTTCTCCCTTTTTTCCCCAAACAGAAAAAAAAAAAAAAGAATTGTCTCAAAGGTAAATACCAGATCTTTTAAGTTGGTACTTTATTTCCCAACTTAGGCAAAATATTAGCTTTAAAGATGTCATCTGAGGCCATTATGATCTTTAACTCAGCCCTGCTAAGCCAAACACCATTTTATGATTAAATAACATTTAAATCTGACAAAGCAAAAGTGCTTTCCATACAGTATATTTATTACACCTAATATCGAGACCATCATTAAGTTTCATCAAACAGTGTGCCCCCAAAGGAAACTGGCCCTCCTATTCATATTGTTGGGAGTAAATGTAGCATACCTCCTTTGGATCACTGGTGAACAGGCCACCTCATTAATCCTAGTTAGTAGATGCTGCTGGGCATGTGGAGCAGCCAAATCCAGATGCTACCCACAGAGCCTCTCCAGGCAGTTAGGGAATCACAGAGTACCACCTCAAGCCCTCCATACATCACTTCAAATTAAATTTACATTAAGTGCTACTCCATCAGAGCCGAGAGAAGCTGACATCTTTGGAAAATGCAGATGATAATCCATTAAATCCTATTATATACATGTCTTCTAATTTTACTTAAGCTCATGCATACCAAAGTGTGAGTTTGTGTTAAAAATTAAAGACCCTTTTACTAGAACAAAAGACTTTATGAACTGTTGACTTTGGGAGGGTTTATTACAGGATCAGGCTATTCTGTCAAGACAAGTAGACTTTTTTTCCCTGTAAAATTTCTGGTTAATCATTTGTTCCCGGGATCTTTTTTCAAATGCACAATGTGTCTTTGCTATTTCCATCTCAAACTCTTTGTTCTCTCAAATAGAAGTGCAGCCTCTTTAACTTAATCAAATGTTATGAATGAAACAGTGGGACACATATTGTCTCCTTTTGCAATTAAGAAAATATTTGCTGGCAGCTTCCAAACTGGCAACAGTAAGAAGATGCTATAAAATCATCACAGTGAAAAAGCTAAGGATTTAATTGCCCTATTATCACATATGTTAATCCCTTTATATTTTCATAGTCCTTAGTCACAGTTACTTCTACTTTGATGAGTCTCTTCTAATTTCATAGCAATGATCTTATTATTTTTGATTCAAAGTACTTAAATTTTTATATTTAACCACTGTATTTTATGTTTATGTTTCCATCTGATTTACTTTTCTCCAAGACCTAAACTAAAATTGAAAACACACAGATTTCAGAAAACAGTAATAATTACTTCAGATATTAGGCAGAGTATATTATAAGAAAACACATCAAGAAATAAAATATATACATAGATGTATGCACACACAATTAATTTAAAAGCTATTTATCAAGCCTTTTAAAATTTAATCACAGTTTGGATTTCAGGCTTAGACTTGCTTTAACTTTCAAATCATTTATTTCCAAGTATTTCACTGTATGTCTGCTTCACAGTACAGGTAGTACATACGTGTCAGTTTTTAACTATTGCCATTCCTCAGGAATTGAGAAAGTGCTGGGGCAGATTGTCATCTAGCATAAATAAGTGCAGCACCATAAAATTCAAGTGAATTAATAAGCTGAAGTTTTTCAATACAGTATTTCTGATTCATGCAAGCTGAGAATGTTTCCCTATATTATTTTCTACCACAGAAAAGAGAAGAAGCTGATGTTTACAGTCTGGGTTGCTCCATTCTATCTGTCCAGTCTGGGCAATACCTATGTGAGCTGGTACTACCTTTTAAATGACTCCAGATGCTGCAGCAATAGGCAACAACGTACTTTGTTGTGACAGGTTAGCTCACTAAAACCTTAGCACAGCACATATTCTAATTTTGCAGTATTTTTTTAACATTACAAATACTGGCTTTGAACAAGACTCACAGAGGACAGATACTGAAGTGAACACGTGCAATTTGGAGATGGCTATCGAAATGCACACAGCCAGTTTGTGCATCCCTAGGAGAGACGTTAGCTGCTCTCCCAAATCCTTACCCACCAGTCTGCCTGGCCAGCAGTTGTACCAAGGCTCCCTTACCAAGTACGACATATAACAAATAAAACCGTGATGTAACTGATAAACTGGAGAGTTTAGTTTCATCTTCTTGATACACAGGGTTTTATGCATGTTAGTCCCATTAAAATTGCAGGAACCGCTTGTACAAATTCCCATTCGTCGAGATTACATTATCCAAATTATTGCTTTATAATATATTTATACCCTATGATTTCAGAAGCTCACCATCATGTATGGCCAGTGCCCCTCAGAGCAGTGAAGGGAATCTGGTATGAAGGGCTATGGTAGAATGCAGAATTGCAGTTATTGTGGTCTGTATAAATAACTACAAAAGCTGCTGCTGTTTACACCACTAGGAAGCACTTCTGAGGAGATATTTTTGAATAGTGAAATGGGATACAGCCTAGGTTAGATTTTTTTGAGTCCTCTTCAAATGGCCATTAACACAGATGCACAGGATCTACCTAAACCACCAGGTTTTATTTAAACTGCACAACGTGTTTTGAGGATAATGCTACTTGGGATAGGGTAAATATAGCTCATGGTTCTCTGTATGTTACAAAACGTCCTCACCACCCCACAGAGAAATGAGTCTGTCACCCTGGAACTAAGTAGCTATTTCCTTTACCTCTGGACATCTCTAACTCCAATTTAATGCATCATCCCATTAGGAAAATATCATACAACATCTATCATTTCAATTTTCTTATTTCATTTTTTACAAAGGGACCTAAGTTGTTATTTAGCAGAGAAGCTGGAACTAGACAATCTTTAAGGTCCCTTCCAGCTCTAACCATTCTACGATTCTACTGTTTATTTGTATCTGATTGGTCAAATCTTTAGAATCACCTGTAACTGGCAATTAAATTTGGTAAGTCAAAAACTAAATTGATCTTAACTATTAGGTTTTACTTAGAATTAAAAGGAATCTTTGCAAGATGACGCTGAATACATAAACAAAGCAACATGCTCAATTTCATATTAAAAGCTATAGAGCACAAAGCAGGATCGTTCTCTTCTTCTCATGTTTTAGACTGTCTTTTCCAGGGACTAAAGAGGAATCAGCCAGATATGAGCACAGTAGCAAACAAAATCCTGGGCTCCACTGTGGAATGCACAGCCCAGTCTCTATGCCTGATTTCTACCAGAACAGAACAGAGACACTTTAAGAGAACTCCAGAATCTGACATCTGAAATGTCTCTGAAAAGGCAACAGGCTTATCAAAAAAGACATATGTTAAAAAATGAACAAGTTTTCAAAAGTATCCATAAGGAATAATCTACTGATTCCAAGTACAACCAAAATTTACCTAAAGCTGGTGTCACCCCTACACATGTAAGAGGGGCTTCAAAACCAAAGTGATGGCTAAAAGGATCATTGAGAAGAGACAGTATTGCCACTGGTGAAAAACATTTCTGATATAGCCCTGCTGACAGGTATGAATCTTGCCGTTACATGGAGCTCCCCAAAATCAAAAGAAATTTCAACCTAATTCTTCTAGAAAGAACAGCCATAATCTGAGAGCTCAGCTGCACAACCCAAGGCTGAGTTACCACAGCTTTCCACCCGGTTCACACTAGATGCAATATAACATCACATAATTCAACCTAATTTGGGCCAAGTAAGTCACTTTAGTTTCTATGTGCCACGTGGCACAGATCTGCCTCGTGATTGCACACAGTTCTGTCCCTGACGTTCAGTAAGCGTCTGTAAACTGGGAATCCAGGCGCTGAGAGCTCAGGGCAGCCTGTGATGGCCAAAAGTTGCCTTATATCGTGATCTGGGGGGCAGAGAATACCTTTCTGCTTTGTGCTTGTTTAGCACCTAGTAAAATACCTCATTAGAGGCCCTTCCTCATTTCTTTCTAGCTTGCCACCAGTTCATACAACTGCCCGCCAACTCATTCCCTTTCTGTGACTTCCTAGAGGAGGAGCTGAATGTTATTATTTACATGCAGCACCACTTGGAGATTAAGCCGCCACAGAGGTCCCAGTGCGCTAACCATGGTACATACATACAAACAGCAAGAGGTAGCCCTTGCCCTCAATAACTTACAGTCCAAATAAACAAGACAGACAGAAGGTCAGAGAGGAAACAGAGGCACAAAGAAGTGACGTGATTTGCCTGCAGTCACCTAGTAGATGATTGGCAGAGTCAGGATTAGACTAATAGATCACTGAATCAATCCACTGACTAAACATACTGCTTCCCATTATTTCTTGGGAGGCAAACCAGGAAGAATGATCTCACTCGGCTAAGAGCCATAATAAAAATAACAGCAGTACTGAGGGCAAGTTCAGAGCTTTCTACATGATGTGCTGTGGATCAATTGGTGGAGAGGCTGCTCTCTCCACCGCCATATTTTGAATTGTCTTCACGGCAGGAATGATGGAAGGCAGAGGAATGGCTGACAGTACTGAATAAAACTCCATGTAAATTCCCCTTATGAACATCTGATAAGTATTTATATGGGCATAAAGGGTTATTTATTTCTCTGTCTCCATGAATGATTTACATGCTACTCTCCATTTTTATAACGCACCCGCTCGGGCTTGAGCAGGAATGTACTCTGACTGGCTCTTTTTCCAGAGAAACAATTCGACACAGAGCTGGAGCCAGGATACTGGGTGGGGGTGGGAACATTTCAAGTGGTTTTAACTACCTCTCACAGTAGCCGTTTTCCTCCCTCCTTTCCACTTTTGACCCCTTTTTTCTTCCTCCTATCACTGAGTTTCATCTTCCCGTGTCTATAGTCTCCAAACTCCTTTGCTCGTTCTGCAGGTAGAATACTCCATTTTTATGTGACATCTTTTAAGGATGAGATTCAGGAAAGAGACTGCAGAAGTTTTAACAATAATCACTCAGTGAATGAGACTGCAGTGCCTGGAGCTCCCTCTGGTTCTTTAGCTTTCGTGCTATCTCCAGCTGTGCCAGTATCGCCTCCAAGGGCTTTCCTATCCAAGGGCCTGGGTTAGATTTTTGAGAACTCAGTAATTCCACACCAAACTGAGCCTCAGAATTTGGGAATGACTCGTTCTGAATCGCGATCCAGTTTTGTGGTTTATAAAGGGCAAAATCAATGTTGGGATCGATTCCTGATAGGGAGTTTACTGTTCTGCCGAATCTTAGTATTTCCCCCAAGTTTGTTTCCTTCTCCCTGCCAAATGTGCATCTTAATAGCATAAATAGAACGATTATGAATGATGTTATGAGGAATATTACAGATAGATTTTATATTGGACTTCTAAGGCACTTGGCCTTCTGATTCTAGGCAGATGAGTAGGAGTTCAGCTTGAGGAAGCACATTTTTTTCCTCACTTCCAGTAATACCAGATTTAATGGATGCAATCCCACTCAGCTGAATTTGATAGCTGGAATGAACACAGTAAATACGTTTACAAAGTGTTGGACAAAGATTTATCACTTAAACTTCCAAGAAAATCCTTCTAAAGAGGTTGCCTTTTACCAACCCATAGCTCTACAACTTATTCTCTCACCCTTCATATTCAGTTCCCAATGTCTTAAGAAAATACAGCTACATTGTCTTCATTAGGAGTTCTACAGATTCATCCAGAATGGGGTTTACTAATGCTTTCCATGGGTCCACACTTCTGTAGTTGCACTGCAGTATTAGATTATTCATAGTGCAAGACTCATGCTTGTAAAACGCATTCAGTGATGAAAAATACAAAACTAAGGAAACGTACTGTGTACACTACCTGTGCTGTCAGATTTCCTTGGTCTGCCATTCAAAGACTTCTGATACCAAAATGCCTCAAAAGGAGTACAGGGTCCACACCGAAGCACAAACATCAGCACAAATTCAAGGCTATGCACCACCTAAACCAAGGAAAACAAAGTTAAGGCCTTGTTACTTCAATCCCTAGTTGTGCAAACATTAGGCCAAGTTCCTGTGAAGTCAGAGTAGCCCCAAAGGCTACTACTGCTCTTAACAGCTTCTTCTAAACTTTTTTAAAGATATTCTACAATCCTCACTCTCCACCAGACTGCCTGCAATAGCTTTGTAGCAGCATAAAGTTCTAGGCAGGAGTCTAAAGTGGTGAGCAGCACCACTTGTTAGGCTCTTTACAACTTTGTATCACTTCTGAGGAGGGGGAATTTCCCCTCACATCCTTGTGCCTCAGTCTGTATAGCCACCGGACAGTTAGCCGCCCTCTTATTTAAATCTCAGTGCAGCTCATGGCCTACCCCAGCACAGGGCAGTCAGATACCTGAGGGCCACCTCTGCCAGCCACTCTATGAACCTATCTGTACAGCCATGCTCCATTTACACCTCCTTCAGCATTGGCTGAAACAGGGTAGACAAACCAACCTGGAAACAGCAGGCCATAGCACACTCTCCCCACACAGGCTCCTCAACACTCAACATGGCGGCAACCCCACCTCAGCACCCCTCAGCCCGCCACTTTCCCTCAGGGGCAGCCAGGCTGCCTGGAAGCATCTGATTGGTCAGGAATACAGGTCCTCACATGGGATTGGTCAGAAGCAGACAGGTGGCAGCCTGGGATTGGCTGCAAAGGAGGTGCTTTCCCACCTCCCTCTCACAGCAGCCTGAGGGGACCTGGGGCAGAGCGATGAGGATCAGGGATGGGGAATGGGGACAGGGATGGGGTTATCCAGCGCCTCCTTTGCCACTGCCGCCTTTGCCATCCCTGTCCTGGGACCAGTCTGACAGTGTGCTGAGGCAGGAATAATTTGGGGTAGCATTCTTTCGACTGGGACCTCTGCCTCCCAGCTTTTTCCTTCAGGTGGACATGGCATCCCGCCTCATCTGGGCCTGCGCCATCTCCTCAGGGCCTTATCCCATTACATTCAGTGGGGCTGCACTACTCCCTCACGGAGAGCCCGGTGACTGCGGCTGCAGTGGTGCTCAGGGCCGTCTGGATCAGCTGCTCTGGCTCTGGGGTTTTCGGTGGCCACAACAAACAGGCCAAACCCACAAGGGGCACAGTCCCATGCTCTGCTTTTCCTGCTGATGGGGTGAAGCAGCCCAGGCCCACTGACTTTGGGCAGAATCAGCACCATTCGTGTGACCATAGAGAGCCGTTGCTGATCATTTTGGTCATGTTAGCGGGGGAATTTTCTAATAAACAACAATATTAAGAGACTGCAAGCAGAAGAAATTGAAAATAGTCCCCCCTGTTGGAGGGAGGAGTCTGTTTTGCTCCCGCTGCTATGAGATTTTATTGTTAGCTTATTGTCAACAGCTTAAATTACCATAACAAAAGTAGGGCCAAATTTCATGCAGGCAAAGAAGTGAATTACCTTCTCTGAAATATTTCGCATGGGTACAACAATGTTTCTGCCTTCCCCAGGCTTCCCCAGCATGTGTTTGGTTGGTCAGCTTCCCTTGGTGACCTGGTTTTACTAACATTTTCTCACAAAACAAAGAAGAAATTATCATAAACAAAGATTACATTTATTTTAACACTAAGCTTTTCACCAACATTTAACCTTTATGGGGAATCAAATTATTTTTTTTCCATGACTAAGAAAAATCTAGTGATATGTAATTAAAATAACAAAGAAGAGTCCCATTCTATACAAGTGTAATTATGTTCATGTGGTATCACTGTAATTGAAACACAGAAGATGTTTCAGTCTGTATTAAAAGAGAATTTCTTTCAGTGGGTTTCCTGAAGCTCATTAGATATTCCCTGGCCTATTCTCCTAAGTAATTAGATTTTAACAGGATTTTCAACAGATCAGAGCAATCTCTGTGGGTGCCAATAGGAGACTCTCCCTCTGGCCTTACCAGCAGGGCAGCATGGATAACATCCAGGCTGGGAGTTAATAGGACAATTACTGGCCTCTTTTAAATGAGTTACATTAATGCACTTAAGCTAAATGGCTCTGCATATGATTAAATATTAACATCTGCAAAATATGAAATCATGGTATGCAATCAAGTTTTGTTGTTTTAATTTCCCAAATGCCGGATTTCAGTGGTGTATGTAAATGTGCGTTGGATAGTGTATGTTAAACTTTCAAAACACAGATCAACACTATTTGTGAATGGTTCTTCTGGAGCTACTTAGTTAAACATCTTAAAATAGCACAAGGCAAGAGGAAATTATCGAAAATTATATAAAAACAAGAAAAGGGGAAAAATAACCCCACGACCTTCATTTTGAATACCTTGAAGTGAACCAGGTCAAGATTTCCATTGCAAACAACAGAAATGAAAATTTTAAATTCAGTGCCTCAATACCTCAGAGTTTCCCGACAGGAACAGGAAAAAGAACAGGAACCAGCTGAAATATTAAATGGCATGGCCAGAGCGGATGCATGCTGAAGTGGATAATGTTTTAAAAGAGAGGGTATGCCTAAGGGTGCCTTAAGGCTTCTTTGCATTATACAAAAAGTTCTGGGCTTGTTTCTTCGCATTCCTGCACCGCACGCATCAAATTAATAGAATTTTGAATGCCCACACATACACACACATGTGTGCGTGCGCACATGCATATACGTACAGACATATATACACAGAGAGGGGTGTTTTATTTAGTAAGAAATTTTGTCACCACACGTTCAGAGGATTGAGTGATCAGGCCAGGACATACCTCTCATTTCTAAAATAGTAAACTGGGACTTGATGGAGTCTATTCGAAAGCTCATTCCTGTGGAGGAAAATATGTGAGTACTAACGTAACTTGCATTGACATGCGTGACCGGGGGAGCGGGAGGCGTGAGCTCTATGACCATATGACTAAGATTTGTCCCACATTACATTTATTTGTTGTTCTGCGTATCTCATCCACTCACCAGACCCTGTGCCCCGTCCATGCTCACCCTGACCTCTACTTAACGCGTCTGCTGCCGGAGCTAGTCCTCTCTGCAAGTCGACTCGGTTACCCTGGCAGGCTCCAACCCTCTGCAACACGCTCACAAAATCATCTGACAAGATAAGTAAATAGGGCTTTTATGTGGGCTGGAAACACACTCACTTTGCAACAAGGAGACAGGCTGTGTACTGATAGTTCTCTGTTAATTCCCCAAATTCTTGCTGTGTGGAAGGATTTCTTTTTGGTTTTAAGAGTTTTTTTCCTGTCAAACCCTCTAAATATTCATTGGATTTCAAGAGCAGCAAGGACTGCACAGCACAAAGGCACTTCTACAGCTCCATCTTAGGCTCCAAAAGTTAATAATGTCAGCAATATAGAGCACATTCTTTCCCAAGTAGTCTACAAATATGAAATAATTACTCACTGCAAGTCTGCTGTATGGCAGAGAAATATTACTACTGTCTTTCAGCTGGGAAACTAGAGCAGAGGTTAAGACCCAAGTCCTTCAGTATCTAAATCCCAGTGAAATCAAATGCAAGGATCTGATCTGAAAATGTTTGTCCAGTGTCCCTAAAGTGGGCAGGGAGCTGGGATAAACATTAATTCCTGGCTTCCAGATGGGATTTCGGGCCAGCATAAACTGTCTTGTGCTTGGCCAAGTCCGTACAGTCTGAAGGAGGACTAACAGTCCAGTCACAAACTCTCTCATTTCCTCCCATGATGCAAATTTTCCCTTCGTCATAACTACCAGGCACTGGGTGATGGAACTTAATTTGGGGTACCATGTAATGATGTCTCTAGGTGATAGAAACAGCTACTCCTGCTTGGTTGTGAGGGCTGGCAAAAGCATTTTATCAGTTGCCTCAATCTGAAATAAATGCAAAATTACTTCTCTTTAGGAAAAAAAAAAAAAAAAGATAATTTCTATCATCTTTCTTTGCCCAAATTCCCTAGATTTTCTGACCAGTTCTAGCCATGCCCCAGTCTGAACACATGCCCCAGCCACGGTGCCTGCTTCCAAGAGAGGGAACTCACCCCGGCTGCCTCGGGTGACAGCGCTGAGCTGTCACCATCTGCTATCTGGAAACACTGCCATGAAGGCAGGCCATGCCATAGCAGCCTCCTCACAAATCTGATGGAGAGACACAAATGTTCACGTGGTGCAGGAGCTAATGATGGCAGCCCTTGGAACCAAGATGGAAAATATTAGTGTAACAGCATGACGGGAATGGAAAACAAAAGAGAAAAAGCAGGACGAAGCAGAGACACAAAATTGGAATGTGAAACTCGGTAAACATGGAGATATTTCGGCCAATGATGCTATTATTAGCATCGTGCAGGCTTGCGATCATCCAGGAGTTAACCCAGGCAGGCTCCCATGAAGGGTTATTGTGGATACCATGAAAAGTGGGGCAGATCGGTACCTATAGTTAAGCTTGTCTCACGCTTCCCATTGTATAAATCTGCTTTCAGTTGCCCGTACCTTTGCCAGCCTTTACCCATTTGAGATGAAATATCCCATGATGACTGCCTGCCTCAAACTGGATTATCTTGCTACGTTTCAGAAGGAAAAAAAAAGAAGAAGAAAAAAAAAGAGCAGATTCACATCTTCCTTAAAACAAGAACGAGGCAAAAGATTTTGTTTTGCCCACATTAAAAGGAATCTCATGACCATTTCATTGAGGAAACCTCACTTCAGTGTGGTTTGTACTTAAAATTTGGCTGCAAGGCTTCCCTCGCTTTGGGGAATGAACTCTTGACTCTTCCCACAAAAACTGTCTAGATTCAGACAAGTTTTTTTTTAAAAAAAACAATTAAAAAAACTCACTAGAGGGTTTAGGGTTTGTCAACTACATTCTCCAAAGGCTCTGTCTTCTGCACATAGCACATTGCTTCTCCTCGCAGCTCCCATCAACCAGGCAACTATGATCCCATCAGAGTAAGCAAGAGAAGAGCAGCCCACAGCTTTGGCTCTTGAACAGGACTTCCCAGGCTCCCTTCTGCTTCCACCCACTCTCCCCACTGCACTCTCCGCTCTTCCCCCACCAAATCCCAACAGCACAGACTGGGAAAACATAAACACTGGTGCAGAGGAGACAAGACCTGGCAGTAAGGAGGCAAATGCAGGCACCTGGAAGAGGGAGGCAGATGTCAGGGACTAGGACTGGAAGAAAAGGGGATTTTTCAAGTGGGAAGAAAGGGAGAACTACAGCTAGAGAAGGCAGAGAGGAGCTCCAAAGACTGGGAAGTGAGCAGAGCACGCACGCGTGTTCATGCGGGCTTCAGAAGCTATCACACACTCTTTGCCACAGGGTGGTTATTGTCTCTAAGTTTGTACTTCTTTTGTTGCAGAAGCTGGAATCATGCAGTTGGAGACTCTTTCTCTATCCGGGCATATGACAGAGACAAATTAAAGTGACAAGAATAGCCCTAAATCAGGCCTTTTCTAACTTTGGCATACTTGGATTGGCACCTTAGAACTTCCCTCAAGTAATTTTTGGATACATTCATCTAGTCCTGTAACGCAAGCTCAGCGCTGCTCTGGGCTGAGAACACCATGGGGCCTGGCTCAGCGGAGCCCACGTGGTGAGCGGGACAGGGGCTAGGCAGGGGAGAGTGCCAAGTCGTTCATGGAGACACTGATGTTGAAAGGCTTTGCAAAACCAGGAAGAGACTATGAGAGTTTTGGTGTGAGAAGGTCACACAACAGCTCCCCATTTGCACCTCGGATGAGTCCGGCTGCATCCCACCCCATCTCCTAGATTTGTCTCTGATATTCCAGCTAGAAATATCTGATTAGTGAGCTCAATGTTTGCCAACGCTGAGCAAAACGTGCCCCAGGATTTTTGGTTCTTGAAGGGCTGAGCCTCAGCCCTGGGAGGACATTTGCTCTATCACCCACGTAGGTACCTGTGTGTCACCACAGGGCTCAGAGCTGTACCACACCTGGACCTCCTTACCCTCCAGGTAAAGGAGGAGGCTCCTTGCACCCTGGGGGGAACCTGTCTGCCCCCCAAAGCCAGCTGTTGTGAGGGAACACATCTGGGTGCACATTCCAGCTTCAGAGGAAAGGTCTCTGGGTTTCCTTTTGTGGTCTGGCCCAGCATGGCTTTTACAGTACTATAAGAGTGCTTTTATGAGATTCACCCCTTGCAATGTGAAGGTTTTTATTAGAAACACGCCTTCCCCTCTGTCATTTATGATAAATAATGTTTATTGATGTTCACTTCCTTCAGTGAAATAAAGTGTCAAACAGCACGTCGGTATTTGCCAATTTTCTTTTCACATTTCATGTTATGTGCTTTTTATGTTACATGCCTGATTAAAAATTTAAACATTGTCACCGTCAGTGCTAAAATACGTTGCCAGAGCATCTCTAATTATGCTTCCTTGTCTGCTCTGAGCGGGGACTGACATTTCTGGGTCAAGATCTGGTTGTTGATATGCAGCACAGGAAGTATCCAATAGCCACTTGCTGAAAAATAGCTCCTTCTCTCTCGCACAATTACGGTACACAATGCAGAGCAGGTACCCAGGGGAGACGGCTCGTGCCATGGTAATTCCTGGCTCAAGAGGCCTTATCCACTTTTCTGCACATCCTTTTAGTTTGCAGGTGATGAACCCAACATGAAAACAGAGCTGACAAAGTGCTAGAGGACCGACCCCGCCGGCAGAGCTGTGCAGGGGTCCCAGCCTGCCCCCAGCACCTGCCTCACCAAAGCAGCAGCCTCAGCCTTGGCCCCTCAGCCTTTCAGGAAGACGGTGATGACCTGAGCTTCAGCTCAGACCCAAACTTTGTTCATCCTCCTGGCCACACTGGCTGTGCACTCAGCCTCACCACAGCAGGAGATGCTGGGGGCATTTATGCCATTTTAGACAGGGCTTGAGAAGCGTTTACCCCCTTTTGGAGGAGGACTTGCTGTGCATGCACTGTGCAGGGACAATCACAGTTCCTTCAGTAGATCTTTTCATTTATTTTTTCAAGAGAAAGTGAAAACATGGCATCATCTTCAGGTTCTTCTTCCTCTATCCAATCTAACAGACCCACTTCCACTTGGTTAGTAAACACATAGGAACGGGCTTTTCAGCAAGAGTTTCTTAGGCACACCATGTGTGTTTGGCTTTATATTTTTGACATTTTATTTTTCAAGTGCATTTTCTGACGCATGCAGGAACCTGGGCCGGTCTGCAGAACCCCACCTGAGTATGCTAAGTTGCGGTGCGGGGCATCTAACAACACAACTGACCTCCAGGAGGAGCCTTTGTACATATAAAAATGTCAACAGTGATATATGCCGTTGGAAATATGGCTATTAAAAAAACCCTTGCGACATTTGCTACATTTGTTTGCAACGGTAGCACACAAAATATAGTTAAAACCAGCTAGGTTTTCTGAAGGAATCAATATTCAGAAAATTCAGCTGTTCTCCTTGAGAGCTGATGGTTGATGAACAGTTATGAAATCTGGTCATAATTTATTGTGAATGTTCAAATTAATTAAAAGGTGGTATTATATATGGCTCAATGTTTCATCAGTACTTTAAAGAGTGTCCTTATTTGACCCATTAAATGCACATTATATGAAGACAGATATGTTCCAAGGTATTGTAAAAATCTGTCCCTGTTGTTGCCAGAATTTTTTTGCATTGTTATTTGCTCTCAGAAAATATTAGCATTTTCTCTTTGGAAATAAAAGAGAATAAGAAAAATCTGAAATGAGGCTTCAAATTTGAAAGTAGCCATTAAAATTCTAGAGGCTTTACCCAGTTTCCCATCATTTTCTGAAAACATTAGAATTATTTTTATACATCATTTTGCATGTAACGTCCTGAATTTGTGACCACTGACTGGCACAGAAGCATTGAAGGAAAAAATGTAAATGCTAAAGTGAATTTGCAAACAGTTGCAGGGTCAGCTATAATTGTTGGATTTAGCTCTGCTGAACCTGGCTTTGAGTGCAAAATGTAAAAGTACCCGCAAAACAGAGTCAATTTTGGGGCCTTCAGTATCAAAAATAGGTGTTTATGTTGCCTTTTCCCTTTAAACATGTTACATTATCAAATGTAACATTTCTAGAGTAAATAGCACCAACTTGCCAAAGTACCTGTTGGGTTTCTGGACTCGGATGACGTCTCCATCTCCTGCAGAAGGAAACATCCCCTGCCAACCTGCTGCTGCGTTTGGATGGTTGCACAGTTTCTTTAAATTTTTAACCAAACTTCACATTGTCCACTAAGTGTCTAGTTAGCTGAAGAAATGTGTTCCTGCCACTTGCAATTACTATTTAATTTGCATGATTTTGCTGGAATCTGGATTTGTGCTTCTACTAGTGGTATCCTGTCTAATTAATAACGCCTCTTAAGCCATGGTCTGGACACTGATCCCTGATGTATCTGAAAGCAAGGCTCAAATACAGAGTTAGGATTGTAAAAAGCTTGGGCTTTTGCATCTGATTGGTAGCTGACAGTCGCTTTACCGTAATACGGGGGTGTTTTTGCCGTTTCATAACCTGCAAAAGCTGCAAAAGGGGCACTAGAATAAGGAGGATTCAGCAGCAAGAAGTGTTTGTCTGGCAGCAGACATTTCAGATGGGTGGGGATCTCCAGAAAAGCCACAGATTGCCTCTGTGCAGACCTGAGTATGGTCTTCGTGGTCCCACATGGTCCTGCAAGGCTGAACAGTTATTGTTCCTGAGGACACTCCTGTGCGCCGGCAGCCCAGAGAGCAGTGTGGGCTGCATCAAAAGAAGCATGGCCAGCAGGGTGAGGGAGGTGATTCTACCCTTCTACTCCAGTCTGCTGAGACCCCACCTGGAGTACTGTGTGCAACTTTGGAGTCCTCAGCACAGGAAGGACAAGGACCTGTTGGAACAGGTCCAGCAGAGGGCCAGGAAGATGATCAGAGGGATGGAGCAGCTCTTCTATGAAGACAGGCAGAGAGAGTTGGGAGTGTTCAACCTGGAGAAGGCTCCGGGGAGACCTTTGAGCCCCTTCCAGTCCCCACAGGGGGTCCAGGAAAGCTGGGGAGGGACTCTGGATCAGGAAGGGGAGCCATAGGACAAGGAGTAACGGTTTTAAACTGGAAATGGGGAGATCATTGAGATGAGATGAGATGTGGGGAAGAACTTCTTTGCTGTGAGGGTGGTGAGACCTTGGCCCAGGTTGCCCAGAGAAGCTGTGGCTGCCCCATCCCTGGAGGTGTTCAAGGCCAGGCTGGATGGGGCATTGAGCAACCTAGTCTGGTGGGAGGTGTCCCTGCCCAGGGCACGGGGGGGTTGGGACTGAATGATTTTTAAGATCCCTTCCAACCCAAACCATTCTATGATTCTAGGACACTGAGAGGCAGATGACAGAAGACGGAAAACAGGCCATCTCGCAGCCCCGTTCCCCACAACACAACCACTGTAGTGACAAACAAAAACTGCACGGCCAGCAGTGGCATTTAAAAAAAATGTATGAAATGGTTTTAGTTCTTCAGTTCGATATAAAAAATCAGCATAAGCAGAGAAATTCAAATGTACAAACTTCTTCAGCAACAGCTCCAACAAGGAGCGTGAGGCACGCTGCATCGCATGGCCAGGCGCTGGAGCTGGGCACCGGCAGTCTCTGCGGCATCAAGCTTGAGGCATTGGTGGAAAACATGTCCAAGACCCTGAGATCCAGCTCTGAGCTCAAAAATCTGTTATCGCTAATGAGGATGGGAGTCATTTTGCAATAGCTGTAATAAACGTTTGTTCAAACAAAAAGAAAAGTGAGATTAGAAAACATGCAATATGTCCCAGCATTAATGGAAAACCTATTTGTGCCATCTATTTTGGAAAAATTATTGAAGAACAGTTCACCCATGTGAAAATATTAGCACTGTAATTCTGTCAAGGTCAGTGAGACCTAGAGATTTGCTGAGAAATCACCTTCATTTCACCAGGTAAATAAAGAACTCGTTTTTCAAAGAAGCCTATTGAAGAAGGCACTCCATAGCAACAGTTAAATTATGAATACAGCACATATGTTCCATATCATATCATTTACAGCACACTTTAGCATAGACATAATGCTTAGTAACAAACTACAATACCATTCACAAAATGCATTTAAATAGCATAATTTAGTTCATTAAATTCAGTCATTTACAGTAAATCAAAATTATCACAGGAATTGAAGAGAGTACACAGTTGTTTGTTTGAATAGTTAAGCTAGGGAAGTCAATTCCTTTTTGAAGGTCAAGGACACAGTTGTTTCCATTTTCTGTTGTAAAAAAGATACAGCCTGTGTCATAAGATAATTTAGTATCATCTGAATGTGATCAAGTCCTTTCCCCCTGCTTGTTCCGTATTGTATAGCTGGCACGCCTCGAATATATCTAAGTCAAGAAAATGCTTTACGTATAATGTTATCAAATTAGACTGCTTTTTCTTTTACGGACTGAATAGATGTGATTCCGGGTTTTTAAAAGGATTTAGTCTTGCAAATCTGCAGCCTATTACTTGGAAGCAAAGATGTATGTTTTCCTCCAGTCCAGCCATCAATTGCTTGGCCTGTGGAAATATTATTATAAAAGAAAAGTGGATTTTTTTTGGCTTTTCTAAGAGATACATTCTGGCTTTTGCCGTTGGAGGTGCAGTGTGTGTCTGTGTGTGTGTGTGGTGGTGGGGAGGAGGAGGGTGCAGAAATGCCTTTGCAGCATGGACCAACTGCACAGGGAGCTCAGGATGAATCACCAAATTCCTCGGGGGAACTCCTGCGGTTTAAACCTTCCTGCCATTTCTTGGGCGGGAGGAAGGGAGGAAGGTGACGGGGCAGGGCATGGTGCATCCATGCATTCCTGCTCACAGGAGGGGAGACCAGCCCTGCTGCCCTCCGCACCACCCAGAGGTCCAAAATCCTCCCAGGGCACCCAAGCCAGGCAGCTCTGCATATTTAGCACCGAGAAGGGATATAGCCCCTTCCTAATGGCTCCACTGCAGGGATGGAGGTGAGGGCAGGACCAGGACTTTGGACTACATAGAGAGACTATAAAGCCAGGGAGAACGGCGAGGATCCCTCAGCCTTGTCTCACATCACAGGCACAGAAAATCCTGCCTGTTTAATCTCCAGCATTGCTTTCAAAAAAACGAACAATCCTGATTTTAAAATCGCCAGCAAAAACCCAAGCCACTGGGCCTCTTGCTGAATTGTTCCCCACATTTAAAACCACTGATTTTTAGCCTGAATTTGTACCTTGCATCTCCTTGCACCTCCTTGCACCTCACTGTTGTCTTGCCTGATTGATATAGATTGGAAAGACCATGATGAAAGTTTTGTTGTCCTTGTAGAAACTTCTGGGTTAGCATCAAGTCTTCCTTAAGCTGCTCTGGGTTGAGCTCGGTGGAGTCCTTTGCCCTAGGGCATGGCTTTCCATCCCTTTCCATCCCTGCCATCAAAATCATCTACAGGAAGCAAGAGCTCTCTGCAAGCTCTTCTCTCCCTTGCAAAATTTTGACTGCAATGGAGATGCCTCCACTGCATCCATGAGTGAAATGACAACTCTTTTCTGACCACCCAGGGGGGAAAATGAATGAATAAGCTGTGATTTTCCATCAACAGACTATCCAAGCACCTTAAAGTGCTAATTAATTAGGCTTTATATCATCCTGGTGAAAGAGGGAAGAGTCTGGGTGGGTTTTTTTGTTAATGATTGCACAGCACAATGTATACCTGTATGTGTTGAGCTCTAAATGAGCTTCTTTGGGTACTGATGGCAGTCTAGCTGCAGGAGCACAAAGGAGGGCACCTTTCCCCCTTCTCTGCTTCTTAGCTGAGCCCACACTGATGTCCCTCTGCCACAGCCAGGCTCCTGCCAGGACCCAGATGGGACCCCGCTGTGCGGGGGTGATGTAGGAGGAGCAAACACCCACATCCCCACTCCCACTCTTCTCCTCTGCTCCAGTAGATGTGCACCAGTTGCTATGCACAGACAGGTCTGGGAACTGGGTGAACTGGGAGAAGGGAGCAATCGGCTACGGGCAGGTCCATTTCAGAGTCCCAAGGAACACACACTGCCCTTCCTGCCACCACCACCAGGGCTGAACAAACCAGATCCAGATTACATATGCTGATAACTCAGTCCTGACATGTTTCCTCAAGGCTGCACAAACATCAAATAAACTATTTGCAAGGGGCCAAATGAGACGTCTCAAACAGGAAACTGAGAAAGCCTTTGGTTTCTTGTCCAAATGAGTAGACGACATCAATCCCGTGTCTTGTCAGAGCTGCCCTCTTCTGAACAGGGCTCCACAGGAGGGTTGGGAATCGGGCAGTAGCAGCCTCCCAGCACAACACCTGTCTTGAAGGCAGCAATATCTTAAACTGCCCCAAAGTGGTTCCTGGGAGCTTTCCCCATCCCCACCCACATTGAGCACCATGAGAGCCCCTCGGAGCAGTCCCTGTTCTGCAGGGGGGGACAGGAGCAGCACAGTAGCCATCACTTGGCAGCCAAGGGCTGACCCTGCTTCGATGGAGCTCTGTGAAACACCCCAGGGAGAGCCTGGGAATAGCTAGGCAAGCAGCCAGCCACGTACAGGGAGGGACAATTAGGGCCCAAACAGAATGAATTATGCTAGAGAGAGCAAATTGCTTGTTGACACTGCTGCACAACAAAGAGGGAGAAGGAGAAAATGTTCTCAAGACAAATAACCTTCTCCATCTTCTTGGGCACAGGGGGAGAAGCCATGAGCAGGCACAAAGGACACAGATGGCAGTTCAAATCCTTTGTAAGAGACACTGCCATCACAGCTGTCCTGGGACTGCCAGGGAACCGACCTGTTACAGATTACCCTGGGCTCTGAGGAAGCACCAAGAGGGCTCACCAGAGTAAAAGTGCTGAAGTTTTCAAAGGAGAGAGCTGTGAGCAGAGGGTCAGCGCTGCAGAAATGTGTCTGGGCACAGCTGGAGCCTTCTCTTCTTGCCAGAGTCCCGGAGCACTGCGAGGACCAGCCTTGCAGGGCTGGTGCCCTGGGAGCAGGGTACTGGGTGCCAGCAACCCCAGCGAATACCCAGGAGGAATGGACTATGGAGTCACTGAGGCTCTTCCTCAACTTGTTAGCTTTTCAGCCAACGTCTGGAAGAGTTAGCAGTTTGTTACAGGCTGGGAAACTAAGCTTCAGAGCTCTGCACACCAACTTGGTGGAGACTGGGAAGGAAATTGCACTGATGCAGGGTTTGTGGACTGGATGATTTCCAGAGGTCCCTTACCACCCCATATCATTCTGTGATTCTGTGGTGGCCATCACCAGGGAAGCCCACAGCAGAGCAGAGCTCACCTGTGACTTGCTCACATGCATGAAAACCCCACATGCAATAGCAGGCCTCAGCTAGGAACAAGCATGAACAAATAGAGCATCCAATATTTCCCACCTCCACCTGCAGGATAGTAAATTTGCCCCATTTCAACCCTGCATTAGTTGTTTCCCCATTGGGATGGTGTGTGTGACCATGTCCTCTGAACAAACTGGGCCAGTGGACTGTTTTACAGCATCAGTAGCTTAGATTGCTCTGGATGTCTCATTTGGATGCCAAAAATGAATTTTAGCTGCAGCCTGCACTGCAGGGAGCAGGGCTGAGTTACGAGGATCAGGATGCTTGAAATGTAAATGCCCATGTGCCCACTTGGGCACAGATATCAGACATCAAAGTCACATAGAAAGAAGGGCACATTCCATGTCTTACACTGTCTACCTTCTCTGGGCAAGCACGGGATATAGCTGTTCAGCAGTAACAAATGCATTTACCTAGGACTAGTTTTAGCACGGATTTTGCTTCAAGAAGAGTTGGGTTGATTATAAATAATAATAGGTTTAAATCATTTCACAGAAAAGGTAGGATCTGTACTGGTTTTATAGATGTGGAAACTGAGGCACCAGCAAAAAACAGTTACTTGTTCCTGGAGATCTGCAGCCCAGAGAAACTCCAGCTTCCAGGCTCCCAGTCTTCTGCTAACTGGTCTGGAAATTGCACAAAATCATTAACTCATCCTTGAAAATTTTTCATGATAGATTGTCACTATTCAGTCTGTCATCCTCAGAGCCTGCCTCTCTCAGGAATTATAACTATGTACCTGAGGGCTGCCACTACAGAATAGCAGAGGGATACATCACATCGGCTGCCAGGCAATCCTTAATGCGGCTGTGTTTGATTGCTGCCGGGTGTTATTGGTACTAGTACTTCTACTGTTCTTACTTTAACACTACAGTGTTAATTTGGCACCAAAACTGCATTTAAGGCTTGGCAATGGGGCTGGGAAGCAACGAGCTCAGGAGGAAAATTCCAGCCTCGCTTTGAGGTAATTATAAATCTTTTCTCTCCTATTCAGACACTATATTAAGGCTGCTGCATTGTCCCAGAATTTTATCTTTAATTCCCACTTTTCTTCTTTGGATGGGCTTTGAGAGGAGGAGGGGTGGGCATAGCTGAGCACTGACAAAGGGTCTTATTCACAAACCAGCAGCAGCCCCATTTGTGACTTCCCTCCGCACCCCGGAAGCAACTATGCCGTGACAGGAGAAACTTGCACATCAGACAAACTCCAGATTTCCCCTGCAGCGACCGTTTCCTGATAACACCACATCTGCACTTCCAGGCACCGTGCTGCCTCCGACGCGGACTCACACGCTCCTCTTGTCAAGCTCGGAGACCTTAGGCAGAAGCTGTTGCAAGCCGTCCGCCCAGCACTGGGCCAGCCAAGGTGTTATCATTTATGAAAAAAACTTCGCTTCATTCTAAAAAAGTGTCTCTGATTAAGTTCATAGAATCATAGTATCATAGAATGGTTGGAGTTGGAAGGGACCTTGAAGATTATCTAGTTCCATGGGCAGGGACACCTTCCACCAGACCAGGTTGCTCCAAGCCCCGTCCAGCCTGGCCTTGAACCCCTCCAGGGATGGGGCAGCCACAGCTTCTC
>JAOXNO010000004.1:32103403-32117387 GCA_028565335.1 Limnodromus scolopaceus
TTGTCCTATGGCTCCCCTCCCTGATCCAGAGTCCCTCCCCATCTCTCCTGGAGCCCCTTGAGGGACTGGAAGGGGCTGGAAGATCTCCCCGGAGCCTTCTCTTCTCCAGGATGAACCCCCCCAACTCTCTCAGCCTGTCATCACAGCAAAGGTGCTCCAGCCCTTGGGTGATCTTCATGGTCTCCTCTGGACCTGCTGCGACAGGTCCATGTCCTTCTTACATTGGGGGCTCCAGAGCTGGTTTCAGTGCTTCAGGTGTGATCTCATGAAAGCAGAATAGAGAGGCAGAATCACTGCCCTTGATCTGCTGGCCATGCTTAAGTTAAAGGACTCTGAGCCAACCTCACCAGTATTTCTTGGTCTATATCATTAACTCACCTGGGAACTGAACATGGGAATGAATTGCCTGTGCCTGGGACATGGGAATGTTACACCCCAGCAGCTGGAGAGGGCTTGGGAGCAAGCAACAGCTGGTGGGTGCACTTGCCCCTATAGCCTTGCCCTTATAACCTTGCCCCTACAGCCTCCTATGCAGCCCCATCAGTGTCCACACTACTGGGGGCAATTTAGGTCCACAGCACTCCCTTCTGTTCCTCTAGAGCTTCATCCCAGTGCCTGGAGTTGATTGGGGCTCATTAGGTAGACACCAGCCTTGGGGTGTCCTCCCAACCGCAGCACCCAATGCGGAGATGAACAACAGCATGAGTGGATTGAGAACCGGTCCCTGCTTCAAGTATCCCCTGGTCAAAGTGAGCCCATACAAAACCCAGCCTGCAGCAAGCACCACTGCCTTCCTGGTGGGTGCTCTAGGGTGGGGTGTGTACAGCTGAGACCTTTCAGCAGCAACAGAAGCTCCCCAAATACTTACGGGGGGAGGAAACCTCATCCAGATGGTGATGACCAGAGTCAGGGTCCCACTTTTAATTTCTCCCCGGTGATATTTCTCTTTCTCTCCGTTGAGCACGTAGAAACCCCAGAGCAGCTGGAGAGAGAAACCAAGCAACGGAAAAGCAAGGAACAAGAACACCGTAGGCCAGGCACACGGCCAGCCGTGGCTGTGTCCCCAACAAAAGGTGGCGACAAGGTGGCCATACGTGGCACAAGCCACGTGGCACCGCCAACCTTGCTTGAGCAGGGATGGGCAAGGCTGGCAGCAGAGCTCTCTGCTCCCAGCCTGCGACAAACCAGCACCCAAACAAATGCTTCATGCGGCGATAAACCTGTTGAAGGAATAAATTAGCTGTACAGCGAGGTTATGCTTTGGGAATGGCTCCACTATGGTAAAGGTATCTGCTCTACCTGGTGATTAGCTTTATATTACAATGTGGCTTTTAAGGCTCGCTGTGCTGAATAAAAATTTAGGCAATTAGCGATCTTATTTCTTAGGAAGAACTGCTTGCTATCGTATATTAATACAGATTTTGCTCAATTAAAATTGTTCGCAGTCAGCAAAAACAATTTCTGCACTGTAATGAAATAATGAAATAATTATATGCAAGGGAGGACTTCTGATCTTTTTAATTATTCTATTCTTCATTTTTAAAAGGGCTATTTGAAAACGCACTCTTATAATTGATTGCTATAAATCAGTCAGAAGCATTCTAAGGATCATAAATATTCTAACTTTTAAAAGACAAAGAAATGCTAAATATTCAATGAAATCCTTCAATATTCAGAAAATTTAATCTAGGGTAAAAGGATAGACTGCTCTTTTGAAAATAAAAAGTAAATTTGTTGTCCTGTGAAAAATGAAATATCTTGAATGTCAGTAACAGAAATGGAATTAACAAGAGATCTTTTTATTGTTTTTTAAGGTCATTAGGCTGTGAATTCTATAATTATGGAAATTGTCAGTCCAGTTCTGTGGAGTGTTTGCTCCCATCCATAAGGTATTGGAATGTTCAATCAGTCTCTCTCGTGGGAAAGTTAGGTCATAACTGTAAGTGTACCAGCAAAATTGAATTAAGCAAAGAGATTTCATTAGTATTTATAGCCAGAAGGCATCTGTAAAAGTACAGGGCAAAGAAGTTATGTGGAAGTCAAAGGAGAAAAAAAAATGGGTTTCTGGTGACAAAGGCGAATCTGAAAGAGATATAAGTGTATAATGAATAAGAGCTATTGAGCGCTGCTCCAAAGAGGGAGTTGCAAAGATGTCAAATATTGATTTTCTTGTGTATGCCTTTGGACTACATATGTAATTGTTTGGATTTGCTGTCTTCATGATACAACAATATTTGTTGTTGAAGGTTAAAAAGCAGAGTGCGAAACAACCCAAAAAGTCTGAAACGTGTTGGAGAATTATAATAATTCTACAAGGGGGATTGCATGAGCAGAAGTCGGCACTTTCTGGCAAATAAACATTTTTATGACAGTCGAAAGCATCGGTGTATTGAAGATACTGCTCCTGGTGCTGCAGAAGCACAGGTTGTATGCAGGGCCATTGAGCCATACTGCATTTATTGATCGAAAATATACTATTTGCTTCTAATGAGTTTCTCCAACTTTTTATACCATGAAAATGCTCTGTGATCGCGTATATATGTGCGAAGTAGTGTATATGCTTTTGTATGTGCTCGTTGTACGTGTCCACCGATAGATAGATATGATCCTTGTCTGTGAGTTATTTATATAGGAATGGCAGTGCCTCTCCGGGTGTTAGCGCAGAACTGATGATACATTTCCTGATGCTGATTATTGCCTTAATGAAATAAACCTCTTGAAATATTTTCATTCCGTAGAAGCAAGTGCACAAATCACCTTAAAAATTGTTCTCATCTTTGATAGTTACGTAACGCAGGTGTGGTATTTCTTTGTATTTCTACACAAAAGGGATTTGTGACTATTTATTTGGAGTGACACATCATGTGTGACATTTCACACATGTGACCCTTACGTTGGCACACACGGCAATCAAATCTCTACTGACACGGGGGAGAACGTTGTCCCTGACTCCAGCAGGATGTGGGCTTCGAGCAGAGGGTCTCTTGGAGATGTTGGGGAGCTAACAGCAAAGGGTATCCCTGGAAAGCTGGAGATAACCAAGCTGTCAGAGCCCACCTCGGTTATTCAATTCCTTTTCAGACGGTCAAGTTGGGAGGTGGGAGTCTTAATTTCCAGAGGCACTGGACTTAGGAGAACCCAACAGAGTCTGACAGTCAGGTCTTAGACAAAGAAGTCCCAGGAAGGAGCCATTTGGGAAAAAAGCCCAAAACCCAGCTGTAAACAAGAACAAGAAAGGGATCAAACTCCCAGTGAACCCGTGGCCCTGCCAAAGTCGGTGTCAGAGCTCCCGTTGCTCTCTGTGAGGCTGCAAGTTCACCCACCGCCTGTACGAGCTGGGAAGTGGCATAATCCTTCAATGAGCCTGGGGAAAGGTGCAGTTCTCCTTAACGTCTCTAAATGTAAAGATACCTCAGGAAACTTGCTGGTTACTTCCTTGCCTCTGTCTCATTAAAGGTATCAAAGCACCTTATCTTTCATCCAAGTCAGTGCTGCAGAGCAGTCGGTGGTGACAACAGCAACGCTGCGTGCTGAAATCGCGCTGGAGTCGGGAATTCCACTTCCAAACCCTCCTGTGCCTGTAAGTATTATTATTCCCACTCAGTAAAGTAGGAATGTTTTGCCCTGACTCTTCCCTCATCCAGCGCGGTTTTACTCTGCCTTACGCAGGTCTGACTCTATTTACTCTGCTACTCGTGGCCACCAGTGAGATGGGACTAGAGCACAGAGAGATGAAGTGATTTACCCAGGGCCATATGATAAGAAAACCAAGGATTAGAAGTCAATGACTCCGATATCCAAATCTGTACAAACTTCTCTAGGCTATGCTATAGTATTTTTTCCTTAAATTCAACAAATTCTCCTTAAGGACTTCTCTTTAGAACATCCATTGCATCCCCAGGATAAAACTACTCCCAAATTAAATATACATTTGCTAATCTTAAGTAAAAATACTTTGTAATATGGCATGTTTAACACCAGTTTCCATGAAAAGAACATTTCCAGACCCACTGAACTGGGAAACTGCTTGATTTTGCAAACATCACTGAAAGTGCAGGGCAGGACAGTGCTGTCCCTTCCCCAGCCCCCAAATCTCGCTGCTCGCTCCGCCAAGTAGCGAAGGGGCTGGAAGTTTTTGGAGCCCTGCTGTCAGAGCACAATGTTGCCTAAGCAAGCATTAAGAGATTATGGTAATAATAGGTATGCTTACTCCAAATAAAAGGTTTCATTAATCAAGCCATATTGAGATAAACCTGTCAATGGACAGAGGAAACGAGAAATCAAATGCTGTGAAAGTTCTGACAGATTGTTAAATAGAAACCCTTTAAAACTGAATTTAATTTACTGTGATATTACAGATATTTATGCATCAATAGGCAAGTGCAGATTGAGTTCGGAGGTCAGCTCTGGTGCTTGAAAAATAAACGCGCAGAATGAAACAAAAGGTGACAGTTACCTTTGTCAGAAATTAGGGTTTATTAAACTAAATATGAAGCTCTCATCTGATTCATGTTAAACAGGCAGGCATGGGGCTAGGGCATGATTTACTGCAGTAGATTGGTTAACGAATAATTGCAGAAAATACTCCCCCTATTTTTAAAGTTGCACCTGTAAACTTTGCCAGAAGAAACCAGGGACAAATCTTGCGCCGTAGAAGCGCAGTAAGATACCAAGGGGCAGTGAGCACAGAGACCTTTCAGCAAGATTATTCACTAATTATGCCATTAAAGTGCTGCTCTCCCATCGGGCACCGTGTGTTTGACTTCTATACCTAGCATTTATTTATTTAATTTCTCCTCTTGGATCTTTTTAAACCTCTCCATTTTCAGAGTCGTCGCTTCTTCAGAATCAGGACGTTCCTCTGCCTTGCCTCTTCCTCCTCCTCAGCTTTGTGAGTTCAAGCAAGTAATGTGGGAGAAAAGTAAATTTAAGGAGAGGTTTCTGTCCAGGATATTCTGCCTGCGAGGTGCGCAAAGTGGTTTGCAAAGGGAAGTGCCACTCACCTGGGCAAGAGCGGCAGCTCCGCCTGCTTCATGTCATTCTTTGAAGGACTGAGACCCCAGAGACTGGTTGCTGAAGTGTCGTGAGCAGATAAAAACTAAAACATCGTTCCTGTTTCGAGGTATTATCTAATCTCGTACAGACAGGCATAAATCTTTTTGCCATTGACAGGAGGGATCCATATCTAACATTAACGTTGGACTTAAACATTATGGTTACGTTGCATAGCATGTTTTTTCTTTCAAACAGCTGCAATTTGAAGGGAAAATTTGGACCTAACTATGTTCCGGCTAAGCCAACACGAAGGCTTTTGCTGACTCCACCAAGCACAGAAAGAAGTCCTTGAATACAGGCAGTCCTAAGTGAAAATAAGTATGTCAGTGCTATATGATAGGAACATATTTATCTGCCAAACTTATATGAGATCATATCTAAATACATTACTCCAAAACATATAAGTATATTACATTTCACATACATAAGAAACATTTAAAACATGCAGGACATGTTAGCTAAAGCTATGCTAGACATATGTCCTTCCCAGAACGACAGCCCGAAAAATCCTAACCCTTCCTTACCCTCTTATTCATGCCAATAATTACTGTAACGGAAGGAACCACGGATTTGGCCCATCTTTCTGAGTAAATGTCCTTTTTTGTCCACTTAAGGGATGCAGGACTGAGCCATTAGTTAGTGGTTAACAGGAGCCAAACGGGCAGGATAAAGTGACAAAGTCTGAGCCGTGAGCCTCCCCCGGTCACCATCTCTCGTGCCTTAACTCAAACCAGCCCTGCGGGACCCTTCCAGCGCCGCTGACGTTACTCAGGAGCTGCGTTGGCTGCGCCTTCAATACAGGAATGACCATTGCTCCAGGTCGAGGTTCACTAAGAAATGAATATAAAATGGTAAAATCTGTCAGGAGAAAGCAAGGAAAGAAGAACTATCATATTTCACCTATAGGAAGATGAAAATTTTCCTTACACATTTTAACAAGACTTATCTGGAAAATGAAACTCTAATTCAGCTTCAGAATACAGGTAGCTTGAAGCACATATTTAAGTCCCATTAATTTACCCAGTTTAAATGCTACGCCACTTAATTCTGGAAACACGGGCTATAGGGCTGGAAGAATATTCAGGAAGTTCATCCCTTTGCTTGGAGAAAGACCCTGATGGATCTAACAAAGCCAGACCTGTAACTGCGGGCTGTAGGGGTAGATGGAAGTCACTTCTACTCCAGAAACAAACCAAAAGCATAAGAGAGGAGGCACCTCCTCACCTGCCAACCCTTGCAAGCTTTACCCCGTCCTGAAACCACACCAGGATCTGACCTGATGTCTTGTGGGTCCTAACCCCATCCCAAGAAAAGTGCAGTTAGTTTAAATACCAATTCCCAGGCTACAGCTACGGGTACATAGAGGCAGGTCCCAATGGGCATAGGGACCCAATGAGTTTATTCACCTTTGGAAAACTGCAGCCGTTTCCTATTTCTGGGCAGTTCAGGGAAAGGTTGGAGAGGGCAGAGGCCAGCTCTTGGCAACCAGTTGCTAACCTCCAACCCCAGAGCCACGAAGGACCAAATAAGAGCTTATTGGAAGTGAATCCGGCAAGTCCTTTGTCATTGCTGCAGCGCAGTTACCTGTCCTCTGGGGGCTCAGTGCTCTTAGGGTGAAATGGAGCCTCTCCTCCTGCCCTGAGAAACCACCTCATTACGATTTTGAGGAGGAAAGCCATCTCCCCTCTTATTTGGAGCAGGGCAGAAGAATTAAAGCCAGGGATCATAGAATCATCTAGGTTGGAAGAGACCTTTAAGATCATCGAGTCCAACCCTCATGAGGATGAGGATGAGGATGAGGATGAGGATGAGGATGAGGATGAGGATGAGGAGGACTTGTCAGAGCCTGCAGAAGGACGAGGGTGCAATTCCACGAGGACAGACCTACATGTTGGGCATAAACTGGGGTTGCTCCCTCTGAACCCCAGTATCTCCTCTTGCAGCACTGGGGAACAATAACGCTTTTCTGTAGTCAAATGAGTTACACAAGTGAAATTCATTCATTTCCGTTTTGTGTTTTGAGATCACTGGCTTGAGAGCTTTATGTCAGCACAAATGTCTTCTTATTATGAATGAACGTTAACTCTGCATTGGTGGTAAGAGGTGTAACAAGCAGTAATGAGGTAAAATTAATAAATGGCCTATGTAGACCAACGACAAGGAGAAGTGTTTCATAGGCGGTGGAATATTTTCCTAAGGGAAGTGGGGAAAAACCCCACAAATCGGAAAGTTTTAAGTAAACCCAAGGAAACTGAAGAACCCCTCTTACACCCGTGCTGCGTGAGTCCTCAAAGTAAATGATGTACAAGTATCACACAGAGCCATTTTCACCAGTAAAACTTCCAAGCAGCAATGAAAAGACCGAGTAAAGAGGAGCTACAATGGCTGTGAGAGTTTCCAGCAGAGCCAAACGCCACCTGAGTGGCTCCTGTCTATGGCCAAGGGCTGGTGCAAGGGATCGGTCACCACCTCAGCCACCCGGCCGGTGGGACGGCAACCCACGGACATCCCTGTGACCCCCTCCAAGCCCAGAGCTGTGAAACCTCCCCACCCTCCCGCACCATCTGCCATAAACCCCCCGAGAAGCCCCGAGACAGGAGCGAGCCCAGCCCTGGGCAGGATTAGGTCTCTTATCCCCTGCCACATAGACCACGAAGCAGAGAGCTGCCACAGCCTTCCGCGTTTTATTTATTTAGATGAGTTTACAAAGCAATTAAGACATTTTGGCAAATGCCGAGGTGCAGATTTCCTCCCTTATGATAGATCATTCCTGGCTTTTTTTTTTCCCTCTCCTTCTGGACAGATAAATGTTTCATGGTCCCACAGACATATTTTCTCTCTGCCCAGTTGCTTAGAATCCATTTAAACATGCCTGTTGAACTCCTCCATCATGTAATATTTTAACAAGAGCCCCTAAATAAGCTTTATTTACGGACTGTAAATACTGCCTGACAAGCTCAATACACTGTTTCATCACCTCCTTAGCTGGAATTCTTTTTGGAAACCTTTTTGACTTGGGCAAAAGCAGAAAATCCAGCAAAAAGAATGAATGTTGGGTGCAGTTTAAGGAATAAGCACTGATTCTTCACATCCTCCTTCTTCAATTGGAAATACCACCCACCCTTTAATGATTTTCATCAAAATTAAAACCCTCCCTGGCTTTATCCATCCCATCCTAGGCACGAGCTGAGTTCCCCACTCGTGCTGTCATCACACAAGTGCTGGAAACGCTCATCCGGGCTCTGCGCTGCCTGTGGTCCCTCAAAGAAGCTTCTGGAATCAGTGGGGTTTTACAACATGCCTTGGAAGGCATTAAAATCCTTTAATAAAAGCTTTAATAAAGGTTCCTCTAGTAAGGTGAAGGATCTAAATTGAATTCACAGAAGTACCCTAATGGTCAAACTGACAAAGAAGCTTTGTGGGGAACGGCAGGAAGCAGCTCTGCTGGAAATGGTGCATGTTGCCCCCAAAAATAGAGAAAAAAAATATATATTTTGGTCCAAAAAAGGGATTTGGAGGAAAAAAACCACAAAGACCCCAGGCTTTTTTTTCTTTCTAAAGCTGCTGGTTCTGTTTCCGATAAGTTTGTGGAGGGCACCCACTTTTCATAGAAAGATTGTGATAACTCAATTCTGTATTTAGAAGGTGGAGGAGGAAAATGTTGGACCGGCGCAGATGTGTGGCAAGTCAGGACAGCCCTTTGGTGACTCCCCTTCCTCTGCCACTAAGCCAGGACTTGGAGGGGTTTAGAAATGCATATTTTCTTTACAGAAAGAACAGGAGAGAGTCCCCTAAAACGCGTTACGGCGCTCTCCAGAAAAAAACAGGTGAAGAGGTGCTTGGGGAGTTTTTGACAGAGAGATTACGGACCTGATTACATTAATACCTAGCATGGGTTTTAACCTGCATTTTGGGTAAAATTCACCGTTCTGCAGAAGGCCCATAAAAGGCCTGTGCACCACTTACGCCCCACCAAGGCACCATTTGGATGGTGCACGTGGAGCTGCGGTGATGCATAGGCCCTGTGCCGGCCGCCGGCGCCCGGGGGGGGGGTTTCATCCGGTGTGTATCGATAATATTCAATGTGTTGGGGAAAAATATTAGCGGAGTAATTTTATTAACGACAGCGATAATTCACCGCTTGCCTTTCCCTGCTTAATAAAGGGAATCGAGGGTGTTATACACGAGCCAGAGGAACGGCTTACAAAACTATCCTGGAAAAAAAAAACAAACAAGCGAAGCCCTGGGAAGCATGAGAGCACGTGGAGGGGGAGCTGGCTCCCGCCCCTGTCCTGGCTGCCCTGATTAATTAAAAATAAATCCTGAATCGGCTGGTGGTGTTCCCTGGGCGCTGGGAGGATGTGCGAAATCTCCGGGGAGCGTCTCTGGGTTAAGTACGTGTTGGCTCCGCGCGGGGAGAGGGGTCTGGGCCAGCCCATGGAGGGTTTCCCAGCGAGGCTGCTTTCGGCAGAGGGATGTCCTGGCATCCCTTTGGAAATCCTCTTTGCTTCTTCTCGGCCCTTCGCATCTCACGGGCAAGGGGAACAACTGAGAAAAAGAAAAAAACCTGCTGTGCCTTCCTCACGCCTCCTGCCCATGGGCAAAGTCAGTATGGAAACACCCCCGGGCGGCCGTTTGAAATGAGCTTCCACCGCTGCCTCTCCGCGGACCCTGGTTTTGAGTTGTCCCCCTTCTTTTTTGGGTCGTGCCCCTTCTTTTTTGAGTTACGTCCCCTCTTTTTGAGGCGCATCCCCAAGTTTGCCACCAAATCGGCGCTGTTTCCACCATCCCTTTGGGCCACGCGTAGATGAAGGGGAAAATATTCCGTCATGTTGATTTACTCCTCTTCCTCAGACAAATAAAGGCATCTTCATATAAAATGTATTTTCCCTCCCCATCTCTCTTCCCCAGACATCCCTGGATTTTGAAGGAGCAGCAACAGCCTGAGCACATCCCTTCCCTGACCAGCCATTCCCTGGAGCACGAGCCGGAGGGTGAGGACATCACACCTCGGCATCACCGCTGTGTGCAGAGCCGGGCCAGGGGCTGCCACCCCCGGAGCTGGGCCGGGGTCACCCCTTCCCACCCATCACTTCCCTCCATAAAGTCAAATAAAGCAAATTTAAAGGAGATTTTTCTTTTCTTCTTTTTTTTTTTTTTTTTTTTGAGACTTCCCTCTGCTTTTTGTTCCTGTGTATTTATTATGCCTCCTGCAGGGACAGGGATGTGACAGGGTGTTTAGAGGATGAGTTTTAGCCATTTTGTTGGAGATGGAGGGGGACGCGAGCAGGGCCCTTCCAGGACACACCGGGGGGGCTGTGTGGGGCTGAGAAGCGGGCGCGGGGTGCTCGCAGGCACAAACTGGGGACACCTGTCTGTTCGTTTCGAGTGGGGATTTGCAAAGTGAAAAATTAAAGAATAAACGATTTTTGCTTGAACGACTGCCAACTGGTTCGGTTTCTTTCTTTTTTTTTTTTTTTTTTCCTTCTTTTTTTTCCCAATCAGATCTCAGCTAACTTTGTCCTGCACGACAGGCAGCCGAGTTCCCCTGCTCACGCAGCCCCATTTGCCCACTAATAATTCTGGGGTTTAACTCGTTTGATTCATTTTGCTCTCTCCCTGCTTGGCGAAGCACCCCCCCGTCTCCAAGCTGCACCGGGCGAAACTCGGATGATTTGGGGTTTATTTCGGGAGGCCGCGTTACGGGGACACCTGAGCGCTGCCGCCTGGTTTTGCCGGGTCCCCGGGATGTTCCTGCCCCGTGTCCCATCCAGGGCCGTCCCCTGGGGGCCAGCACCGCCGGGTCCCCCTCCACCAGCATCCCTCCACCCAGCTCCCAGGGGAGGGCGAGGCGGAGAGGGAGGCAAATGGCCAGCGCCGGTCCCTCGCCCCTTGCGGCAGCCCCGAAAGGGGGAGGGGGATCCCGAAGTCGCCCTCCCCTGCGCGGCCGCGCAGCCCGCACGGGGGGAAAGTCCCGCGGCCGCGGAGCGCCGGCCGCCCCCAGCTTGGGTTTCCCTAAAGGCGAACTGGGGCTAAATAATGAATCGATCTAAAATTAACCGGAGGAATGGAAATGCTCTAAAAATAAGCCAGCAGCTGCCGTGGTCGCAGCCCCCCGCTCCCGTGGGGGCTCCTCCGGGGGCTCCGCGGGGCTGCGCGGGGCCGCGCGGAGCGGCCGAGCCCGGGCTGCAGCGCCGGGAGGGCAGCCCGGGATTGACGGAGGCGTTCACCGCGGCTTCTCCGCGGGCGCGGAGCAGGGGAGCGGGGCTGCGGCCGCTCCGCACCTCGGCGCGGACGGAACCCCCCAAAACTTCCCCGCCTGCCCCGCTGCCGGCTGCTTCCAAACCGGCAATTAATTTTTTTTTAAAATTATATATATATTTTTTTTAATTTATTTTTTGCACACTCACACACACCTCCTCCTCTTTCCTCCTTTTTGATCCAGGCAGCGATCCTATATTCTCCCGGCTTGTCTCTTTTATTCTTTTGTACTCAGGCGTGTTGTCCTGGCCGGCAGTGTGAACGGGGGCTTTGTAAAACGGGACAGATAAAAATGAGCAACATCATATTGTTTGACAGAATGATCCAAAATGATAAAGTGCCTTCTCCGGAGGGGGTGAAAATGGTGAATTCCTAAAAAACAAGAGCGTCGCTTCTCTCCTCTGCCTCCCTGCGCTGCTCGCAGTAGCCTAAAGGGATCTGCCGCCTGCACCAGCCCGGATCACGTCCAGCCACTCTTTTCAATGGGGAGTCCTCCTTTTAAAAGCCTTCATTTATTTATTTTTAAATAAATAAAGAAAAAAAAAAGGGGGGGGGCGGTTTCGGCTTGGGACCCCCCGTTCTCCTCGCGGCAAATGGAAAGCACAATTTTCGAGAGAAAGGCTCGTTTTGATTAAATCTGACATGCTGCTGATAACTCCATGCTAATGTGAAATAATTAACATAATAGCCATAATTAAAAGCACGCTAACAATGCCATAAATTTATCACACAATTTTACTAGCTTTCTGCCCCTAACTGCTCTCTCATCGTTAATTAAACGTGTTGCCTTTTACAGAATGGATGTTTATACATTTCCAATACAAATAAATCCGAAACCGTTTTGGAAACACGAGCAATTTCGTTTTACACTGAGGTCTGCCGCTTTTACAGGCGATTTATTACAAATAAAAAAAAAAGAAAAGAAAGAAAGAAAAGAAAGAAAGAAAGAAAAATAAAGAAATCAAGCACGTGCGAATAGAGGCCTTTCAAATTTTTTTTTTTTTTTAAAGGCAGATATATTTTAAAATCTGCATCCTTAGCGAAAAGCCCGGCCTGGGCCCCGGGGAGGGGGGGTTGTCGAGGCCCCGGGGCCGGCAGTGTCCCCGCACCTCCGGCCCCGCCGCTCGCCCCGCTCCGGCCCCGGCCGGGGTGTGTGTGTGTGCGTGTGTGTCCGTGTCCCCTTGGATGTGTTTATTTTGCCGGGATTTCTCCCCCGCAGCCCCTCTCCTGCGAGCCCCTTTACCCCCGCACGTCTATAACGAACCACAATTGCTGGTTTAATCCAGGTCAGGTCAACGATTTATATAACTCATTAGTGAAAGTAATAGGCTTAAGGAGATGAAAGGGGACACCTTTGGTTTCTCCTTCCTTTAAAACGATTACAGAAGCAGAAATTGCCCCAGCCCTGCCTTTCCTCCTCAGTCCCCCCCCTCCCACCCCCGAGGCTCAGCCTCCGGATTTATTTTTAACTCGCTTCGCGGCCGGGCTCTCGCTTTGCCATATTAGAATCAAATTGAGTTGTAATTAATTTCTCCCTCTCTATCATAACTTGTCCCGTCCTCCCTTTCCCCCGGTGCTCGCCGTGTCTCTATTTGACTCCGTATCGATCCGGACGATACAGTTTGTTTTTCTCCTGTTGCTAAATCCATCTGTCTATATGGGCGCCCGCTTTCTATTTCTGGCCGTGTCATTATGGTGGGTTCCCCCCCTCCGCCTGGCTTGCTTTTAATTATTTTATCGCTTCGCAGGGCGCAGCCCCCGCTCCTGCTCACGTTCCGCCCTTGAACTTCACCCGGTTCGGGGGCTCCCGGGATATTGCGGGGAAAGTTTCCTGAATTTTTAGAAAAAAACCCATCTCCTTCCCTACTCCGCCCGGGTGGGCTCCTAAATACTTTCCAGCCGGGTGGGCTCCTAAATACTTTCCTAAACTTCGCTACCTGAAGCCCTGGGAGCGGCAGCAGCCTCCCTGGCCCGCGGAGGGGCGCGGAGGGGCGCGGAGCGGGGCCGCCCCGCCGGCGGCCGTGATTGAACAGGGGATTAGCACAATAGAGCCCTAATCGAGGGGAAACGTTTCTTTTCACGCTAAGCACCGTAATTAATGGTATGAATCAATTAATTTGACTTTTATTGTGCCGAAGAAAAGCGCAACAAATGAAACAGGGGGCTGCGGAGTTGGTCTTTTTTTTTCCCTCCCTTTTCCCCGGGAGACTTTTTTGGGATGCAGCGGGGAGGGGTATGGGGGGGGGGGCAGCGTGAGTGTGGGTGTGCATGTAGGTATGTGAGGGTGAGCATCCGTGGGAGCGGGCGCTGCGCGGGTGCGGAGGCCAGGGTCACAGTCCGCGGAGATCCGCCGGGAAACGCGTAAAAATGGGGCTGGGGAGGGGGTGGGGTCGGGGTGGGAGGAGGTGGAACCCCGCGGGATGCCAGAACCGCTCGTGGGAAGTGGTTCTCTCCCGGGGTATTTTCCTAATTTAATTGAATTGAATTGTATTTCCCGAAATCCGCCGTCACGTGCGAGAACTACAATAAGGAGGCTACGAATTAAAAAGGCAAAGCCCCCGGAACCACCCGCGGGCGAGGTCCCGGGTGGGGGGGTTCCTTCTCCTGGGCGCAACTGGGTAGGGGTGGGGGGCCGGGCCCTCCCCCGCCGCCCCCCCAAAAAAATCCC
>JAOXNO010000004.1:32127698-32155777 GCA_028565335.1 Limnodromus scolopaceus
GCATGCGCACCGCGCCGCGCGCGCCCCCTCAAGGGCCGGAAGCCGCTTCGCTGGCGGAAGCGCGTGCGCGACGGTTGTGTCCAGTAAGGAGCGGCGGGACGGGCCGGGCTGGGGGGGGGCGGGTGGCGGCGGCCGTGCCTGCTCCCTCAGGGCTTCGGGGAGCGTCCGGGGCGGGCAGCCCCGCCGGGGTTAGTGTGTGTGTGGGGCGGGCTCTACCGCGCCTCCCCTCCGGCACTTCCCCCGGGTGCGGGGCCTGAGGGTCGGGGGTCGGTCAGAGCGGGCTGAGGGGAAGGTGGGGAGGCCCCGGGGGCACAGCTCGCCCCCGCGCCTCTCCCTGAGGCGGCTGGGGATGGAGGGTGAGTGAGTGAGGAAATCTGAGAAAGGCGTTTTCTGACAGGGAGAAGGGGAACAGTAGGCTTACGGAGCGGGCATTCCTTCAAGAAATTGCATTCTGACTTTAGTGTTTGCATTTTTTGAGGAAGGGAAGGGTGCCGCTGAGCTGTGCGCTGACATCTCTCTCTAAACCGATGAGTTATCTTAAGGGTCATACATCCGTGACTGAGGTCTCTGAGTTCCCTTTGGCCAGGAGTGGGTGGTTTGTATCGGTGCTATTTATCAGAATCTTCACAGTAGGCAGCCTAGAAGGATAGCAGGGTCTGGGGGCTTTGATTTTCACCCTGTGCTTATAGATGGCATCTCACTTGAGAGAACCTTTATTTTTACCCGTCCTGAGGCAGAAGGTGAAAACTTTTAAGTTGAGGCTGGCCAAACCAGCTTTATTATCTCCTAGAAAGTCTTATTTGTTTAACATTTAGAGCACTGTGCTTTTCAATCTAATAAAAAGCATGGCTTTAGTTTCAGGAGGCATGGAATAATTACTGAAGGTGAAAAAAGTAGGAAAGAATATATTAAGAACCACCTCTGAGAGGAGAAATTCAGTACCCCAGAAAATAACAGTTACCCCAAATGTAGGGAATGGCAGAAGGAGATGGCAGTCTGTCAGCAGGTGAGACTAGCATTGTGCAGGAATTAAGGCAATATAATTAATTAATACTTGCTCTAACTGGAGATAGAAAGGAAGGCCAGGTGTGGGTATTTTATAGAAGGGAAAGGCCAGGCTTGTGACACTTGATTTTGGAAATCGTATAGGACTCTGGTATTACTGGGCCCAAGTTTAGGAATCATGAGAGTTCACTTAGAGTGAAATAATCTACAGACTCTACCTCAGTATCTTTCATTTAGATACACGTGCCTACCCTGTGGCTTAGGCACAGGTGTAGCATTGAAAGCATGGAAATATCAGTGTTCACCTGTAGATGGTGATCCACTTCTGTCATAGATTTATATTGCTAAAGTAACTTTTTTTTCCCCCCCTTGGTGGTAGCGTTGGGTGATACCTTTCTGTGAGTAGTAAATAAATAAGGATTTAGCTTGAGCAGAATAACCTAAACCTGTCTTAGGTGTTACTTGTCTGTTACTAAACCAGCAGTTCAGTACTGCTGCTGTGTGGGGTTTTTTGTGGGTTTTTTTGGCAGTGGCAAGCGTATTGAACTCACTTAAATTGGATGATGCCTCTTCTGTGAGGGAAGCCTTTGGCAGTTGTACCCAGGCTCATTCACTCTTCTGTAATGTATCTGTTGCTGACTGTAGAGGGAACGGTGCTACTGCTGCTGATTTGGCAGAAGTACAGCCTTTGGATTTACTGCTGTCTCTCACTGTTAAGACTGGAGTAGATTCTACTTCAATTTTTTTCTAACAGACTAAAATGTTTTTGATTCTCTGGGTCAAAGTCGGCATATTGTATAGTTAGTGGTTTTTGCATAAGGCAACATCATTACTTTGCTGTTTCTTGATTTCTGAGTTTGATGCATGTGGCCTTTAATTTGACAGATCCAGCAACATTTCTTAGTGTTACTGGATCCTTAGTAGGGCCAAGCAAGCTTCGGGGGACATCAGTCTTCCTGCCTTTTTTGGGTAGAAAGATGGAGATCTCTTGCGTCTTGAGGTTTTATTTGGTGTATGCTGTAGGGAGAAGTTGCTGATGGACAGTGTGTTTGTGCTTGGAAAGGGAGAGGTAGAGTTTCAGGCCATTTTTGGAATATCAGGGAGACTGAAGTAAGACTCGGATCAGGGATTTTTGATCATTAATGCCAGATGTTTGCATTCCTAGGCCAGTAGTACATATTTAATGTTTTTGATTACGTACTGGGTCATGACTGTATTCCTGTGGAATTAGAGCAGGTGATACAGAGTTTATGATGGGCTCTGTGCTTTTATAATGGCTGCAGGAGGACAGACAATATGTGGCCCAGCATAAGACCTGCCAGTTCATCATTAACTTTTAAATAATTTTTGTATATTTTTAAACCAATAGAGAAGCTTATACCAGATCTGCATGTTGCATAATTTGGCCTTTGATGTTCTTAACTGAGAAAATAAGTGGCATTAACTTAGTACTGGAACATTAACCCACTCTTTAAAACTGTGTGCTTATTAACAATAATATTTTTTTTCCTAGTGAGTTATTAATCTGGGAATTTTTATAGACCTCTCTGAAGAGGTTTTCCTTGTTCAGTGGCAAATACTAGTTTGTGAGCTACTTAACATACATGATTGACAGAAGTATTTTGACCACCACTATAATCTTTTCTACCGGTCTCTGGTAGAATTTTCTCTTGTCACTTACAGGTAAAATGTGTTTGCATAACAAATTGTGTGGGGCTTATTAAGACAATGCTTAAGTATATACTTACAGGTACAGTGTGGTGTTGGTCTGGTATTTGATTTCTCTGAAGTGGTTTGAAATCTTTTCCCCTCCCTCTTGCTGTTGGTTTTATGCATTTTGACAGATGCCTTTTCAGCTTCTAGCTCAGGAATGGGAGAAATTGCTTCTGGGCAGCATTTGGCTTCACAATCAGAAATTTTCCAGTACTGAAAACGCCTCCTGATCGCAGTGCGCTTCCAGATGCAAGATAGACAGTAACAGAATGTTTCTGGGAGGGGAGAGAACTAGGACTGTCAGTAGTGCCGTTAAATGCCTAAGGAACAAAAATTTGGATGGTATTGTAGCAATGTTTACGGTGTTCTTTCAGGTACCTTTTGGCTTGTTACGAAGACCCGCTATGGAGAAGTGGAGCTTAATGACAATTACTGTTTTACTAGCACTTACTGTACGCTGGACTGTATCGCTTGGTTCTTATTCAGGTAATACATGTTCACGGTCTGTAAAACAACCACATGAAGGTGAATTATGGAGCTTGTGATAAATTAAAATAAACTTGCATGTAAAATCATAAATAGGAAGCAATGTGTTATTTCAAGTACTGTCGTGTTTTAGTGCCTCTCTGTTTCCCTAAGGTTCATATAATACCTTATTCTTATTTTTCTGAAGTGTGCAAGGATTAATGTCACAGCCGCTTGGAACAAAATGCTGAAACCCCCCCCCCACAACTACTTTTTGAGGGGGGTGACAGTCAGTAATGTTTTTGGAGGAGCTGGCTGTTCACCCCTATGTCTTTGCTGTTTAAGTATCTGCAGAATATTATTGCAGTTCGATTGTACACTTGTTTAATCTTGTCCTTTACATTCTATAACAGATATAGCCACCGTAACTTATATTTAGATAAAAGTGTACTGGTGATAATGAAGACGGTGTAAAGGTGACGTGGAGTGAGCGATTACACTCTGCCTTGTAACTATACTTCCTTAAGATTGTTTACAGCATGAACCAGAGCTATATTCTTTTAATAGATGAGTTTTTCTCCTCCCCATCTCATAATGCTTGCAAAGAACTAGCAAGTTTTTTTTCCCAAACCTCTCAGTGCTGTTCCTGCACTTAGAATAAGGTTACACAAAGCTTGCTCTCTGCAAATTTTATTTTATTTTATTTTTTTTAAAAACGAACTTGAAATGCATCTGAAACGATGACGAGATCAGTCAAATTCGACTCTGGTTTTCTGTTAGGGCAATTAGGAGCCTTATTCCCTGAGCAGTTGGAGCTGTTCAGTTGTATTCTAGTGGTTATAAACTGGTATCTCCTGGGTTCCCCTTACCTGAAGGAGTTTGCTTGAAGATAAGTTGTGTGTATACCTTCTTGCACAGTTGTTTTATTTTGAGTTTGCTTTTTGAAAATGCCTTTATGAGAGATCTATAGGTAACTGAAGCTCTCTTTTACCCATCTGTAGGCAAAAAAGCAAACACCCTGTCTTTTGCCATAGAGGACTAAATTTCTGTTGTATTGCAGATACTTACAATTACATTGGTAACTAGATTTTTTTTTAAAGTTGATTTAATTTCAAACCAATCAAGATTCTGAAAGAGAGTCTCAAAATAATGCCTGAACTGAAATAACAGTTTTCAAATCTTGTTTCCTACGTTATGATCGTGTAACAGGAAGAGCTGAGCCTGATCCAGTAAGCAAATTATTAAAGCATGTGCTTAACTTTGAGCATTGGCTGGCTGGAAAAAAGACAAACCTGAATGTTAGAAAGAGCTGTCAAATGCATAATTTGGTCGCTTTGACTTTCTTCAGTTGTAATAAGCCTTCAATAGCAAGAGCAAGGAAGAAAATTGAGCAGGGTAGTGTTTAAACTGACGTGGTCCTGTTGTTTTGTTGTTACTTTTATGACCTTAGATTAGTTGGTCTTAGAGAATTATTGAGGAAAAATGTCATAGATTAATGCATAATTTTTTTAATGTGTTGCCAAACTCCTGCTAAGCGAGTAGAAGTTAAATAGCTGTGTTGAAAGGCAGCTTCAGACCCTTAAAAACGTCTGTTTCCAGGTAATAATAAAAGTGAGTAAGACAACTTCAAATTTAAAGCATTTGTGACTCTCTTAAAATAAAATACTCATTTTTTTTTTTTAATTCTGAATTGTTTGGCTGTATACGTGGTGCTTGCTGTAGATGGAAGCTAAATGTGTATTAACTTATGTGTGATCAGTGTCTGTATTTGGCTTTTTAGTAATCAAACCTTTGGATTAAGATGTCTTTTATTTTGAAGCCAATTAATGTATTTTCCCCTTTTTTTTTTTTTTTGAGAGGGGGAGAAGCTGAAATAAAAATGTGTGTGTTTTTATATATATATCTGTGTATATGTGCACACACACACTAAAATTTGACTAACACCTATTTTTGTATTTCAGTAACCCTATGACAGGTTCTTTGTTCCAGTAGATTTATAGCTACAGAACATACGCTGATAAGACTCCTATTCCCGAGTGACCTCACTTATTTGGGACACTTTTAGTTGAATGTGGAGATAATCTACTCTCTATACTACTCAAGAATAAATTAATGGAGATAATCTGTTCTCTCCACTACCCCGGAATAAATAGTACATATCTGAGCTTGTGTGACTCCCGCAAACATAGATCATGTGAAAAACATATAGATGGCTTTCCTATATTTTAAAGAAACTCTTAAATCTCTGTCTGTCTGGTGTCAATATTTTACTGGGAGTACTATCAGTCCAGTTTCTGTTCTCAATAAGAGCAGGCTAATAGATTAAATAAACTCTGTGATAAAGATGCTTAATATACTGCCATTATCAGAGTTAGGCTTAAATCGAGGGAATTGTTTATGAGTAGACATCAGAAGTATTTGCATAGATAAAGCTTTTTCTTTTTTTTCTGTGGAAATAAATATTTCTTAGTTTCCTGAGAGACTTAATGTATGCATGTGTGAAAAGCGTCCTTTAACATAATCCACTTTGCAGAACTGCTACAGAGCAATCTTCAGTTGAAAAATGTGTCAGAGAGAATACCTGTAAACCAAAATAGAGCAGTTATTACTTAGAAAGCTTTGTAGATAATAAGAAAAAATTCTTCTAAATGTATTCTGTGTACTGAATGGCCTGATGTAGTAAATGGCTCATCTTTATTAACTCTTCATTAAGAATTATGCAGAAAGGGACAGATGCAAGAAGCAGTGTTGTTGCTAGTGTTACAAAGCAGGTAACAGAGGAAGGGGAGAGGAACTGGGGGCCTTGCAGCAGGTCTTAGTTCTAAGTAAATTTAAAAATAAGGCTTGTTGTTACTTTTAATAGCAAGACACCACAACACGGCTGAAACACAAGGGAGAACATTGTCAATTATTATATACTAAGAAAGCAAAGTAGTTCACACAAAATCAGTACAAGATGCCCATTATGTGCATTTTCTTATTTCGGAGAAAGTGCCACATTTTTCATCATCTACATGTGGAAATGATTTTTTTTTTTTTTTTGTCAGATGAGGAAGCAATTCTTCACAGTGGAGTATCTTGATAAATGCTTATTGCAGAGATATCCAGACAGCCAAAAGGACACACAACTTTTTTTTTTCTTTCCTCCCTGTTAGACTGCATAGCAGATGAGGTCTCTATTTTGTTCTCAAATATCAGAGAGGAATAGAGAATAAAATTAGTAATATATTAATATGCAAATACGTATCTGGAGGAAAAGCAATCTGCATAAACTGAATAAATTCTTACTTACTCTGTCATCTCTTTTTAGGTGCAGGAAAACCACCTATGTATGGAGACTATGAAGCTCAGAGACACTGGCAAGAAGTTACTTACAATTTGCCCGTCAGGCAGTGGTACGTAGTGTCTTGTAGTTCAGGTTACAAAGGGGTGAATGTGATGAACCTTTGGTTTGTGCCTTACTTTAATATACCTTTAAGTTTAAAATCTCTGCAACATCTTCTGCTGTTCTCTGAACTATTCTAAAAACCCTATTGTAGTAATATAATATCAACCTGCTCTTAGACTGAGGTACAGTTTTCTTCACAAAAAAGAAAAAAGCTAAAATTTGGAACTTTGACTTGCTAGCTATGAGTTTGTATGACAAAATATCCTGCCTGGTAGGACTCTCTGTGAAGCTCCAGCTTTGTTTTGAATTGGAAAAATCAAGAAGCAATTTTTTAGACATCATAGAGAAGCTTGTCCTCTTGGATAAGAAAAAAATGAGTTCAGCTTCCTGAGTTCCAGTTCTCTAATGCCCTAAAACTGTCATGATTATCAGCACTACCAAAGTGAACTCTGCTCGTCTCCACTAAGCTTAGAGACAGGGCCATGCTGGTAAATGTAGAGACCTGAATTCTTGCACTGGAAGCACTGGTTGTTTTTTATACCTGGGAGTTCGTTGTTTACATCCACGTTCTTAATATAGATTTTACAATGTGGGTGGAATCTAGATGTAAGGATAATGAACTTAAGAGCACTTAAAAAGTAGGAAAATTATTCCAAATATTTCACATTATTTCTACTTTTTTCCTAATATTCCTTAAAGTTTGCATGGAATGGTAAAAATTATTTAGTCCATATATATGCTGCAACACAAATTGGAATACATCGGAACTCCAGCTCATCTTCTAACAGGGATAGTGGCGTTCTGTTTGTCTGGTGTCATTTTTTCCTCAGCTATCTCTTGGGGAACAGACCCATATGACAGAATAGAATATTAATAATTCAATTGTATTTCTCTAAATACAATTAAAGAAATTGTATTTAGATAAATTCTGAAAATTCTGAAAGTATGGCACTCCATTAAACTCTGCTGAAGACTCTGTTGTGTCTATATTATAATTTCTCTTACACATTTTTCTGAGTGCGAAAACTCTAGCGGACCAACAATCGAACTGGGATCTAATACTGGGATATCCAAATCCCTCATTGTGCCAGAGTTGGGATAATGGAGAACTGACATAATAATAGACTTGGCAGCCTTGATCCATTCTGCTACGTGGAACTATATGTACTTAAAATTAAGAGTTATAGCAGTCGTTATTTCTAGGCGTTCCCAGGGGCCAGATGAAACTGTATTGCAGGCTGGGTTTAGCCTACGGGCTGCCAGTTGGGCATCTCAGTCTTGCTGTATTTGCTCTTCGCTTTATTTATAACAGAAGTTTTTTGGATGGGGTCTGCTTTGGGAATTGAGTCTCTAATACAGCGAAGTCATATTCAGTCTTGGGTGTTTAGAAAACAACATCTCGGCTGACATGCAAGGGATTATGTTCTAGAATACTAAGCTGTCTTTCCCCTCCTGTATTATAGAAATAGGCAGTGTGAAAAGCTGTTATACTCCAGTATGTAAAAATAGCGTTCAAATTTGAAGTTGAGGTTCTAATTACTTCTAGTGTTGTTTGTTTAGTATTTGGAAAAGCTGTCTGTGCAGCAAGCACGTGTTCTTCTGTAAATCTGTCTAGGTAAATCGAGAGAGCAGCTCTCTCCTGAGGACATCGTCCTGTAAGATCTCTTGATCTTTTCACATTACGTTTACTGTTAAACAGGCATGTATAGGTAATATGGCTGCGTGTTCCGTGCTTATTTTCTTTGATCCAAAACAAAGATTCATTAAAAACTGCTGCAGTAAAGTACAATATGGTTTGTACTTAGTTTCTTTGCATGAGGTTTCTCTGAGCCAGAGGCCAGGATTTAAATATTTCTTTTTTATATTATTCTTTAGAGTCTTGGCATTATTAAAGACTACTTTAAGAATATTATTTCTTATTATACTGCTAATTAAAATGGTGAAGGATTTTTGGTAAATATTACTGGGTATAGGGATTGTTTGTTGAAACTATGAGGTTATGGAAGGTAAATTAAAAAAAAAAGAAACTCAAAACTAGAAAGTTTACTATGAAGTTGCAGACTCTTACAGTCTGCTTGAAGAATCTGAACTGCCTTGGTGTGAGCAGTCTTGATTTGCAGGATAAGAAGCAGATATGCAACTCAAAGAAATACGATTTATCATCGGTTCATAAGATACTTCAGGCAGCTCATAAAGAATTGAAGAAATATCATATACTGTAATAAATGTCAAAAATTGGCTGCATTTGAAGAGAGAAACTGGAGAAGCCAAGAGCTTGCCCCTTGGCAGTTAGACTAGTCAGTCTGTTTCACTGTGAGATGTAAAGGGTCTGAAGCCTTATTTTTGTAACTTCTGTTTTCCTTGGATAAAACTTTCTGTTTGTCATTTGGAAGAGGCGACTAAATTTTAACTGCTGTTGGCCTTCCGTAAAAATACTTAATTACAAATGGGAAAATCCTTTTCCTTTCTCTCACATGGTCTGCCTGAGTTTTGAGGCAGAACTAGGTAAAGTGGTTGTGGCTGACAAGTCTGATTGAGGTTGATGGCCTTGCGTTGGTTATTCAGGAGGTGTTAATCTGGTAGCCCGGTGTTCCCTTCAGAGGAACTTTTTAGCCCCCTGCCTCCTACATTTGTGCTGGCAGGATTGCTGAGGTGCGCCTGCTGTGACATAGTTTTTTTCCAGATCTATGCTGCTTGTTGTTAGCCTGTGGAGTATCTTTATGCCACCCTTTTCCACTTCCGTTCAGTTGCTTTCCAGAGCAGAAACAGCTCACAACTTGCTGCATTAAAAGAGTAGCAGGTAAAGTTTAACTATTGAGAAGTCGTTGTAGCATATTAAATGTGTTGTCCAATTCCAGAAAAAACAGGAATCTAGGATTAATGTAAGAAAAAAATCACTAGTCAATTCCATTTCTTTTGAACTTTCCTTTTAACTGAATTGGGTTTATTTCCTTTTGGGCGAACTGATTGCTGTCTTTTCATGCAGGCCAATTATTCCAGAAATGTGGGTTTGGTTTGCAGATGGAGGTGAGGTCCTGCAGAGCCTACCACATGTACATATCTACTGTAGCTCTAGATTTGTTTAACTATTTTTGCGTGAGCTTTGTCTTTAGTCTCTGGATTTTTGGCAAACTGTTCACGTTAAGTATTTTCCCTCTTCAGGTAAGTCAGCTTTTTAAATCTTCCATTTTGCAAACAGAAGCCAGTGTACTCTCAATCATTTCAACTTTTGTGTTGTTGCTTGAGATTTTTTTGTGTGAAGTAAAATAAAGCAGATATTACTTGCTAATCTGCTTTTGGATTTTCAGTATGTCGATAAAAATATTTGGTTTAATATTCCACTGTTTCCTTGGGCTGAAACAAAGCTGAAAATGTAGATCCTTCTTAATTTTTTTTTTTTTAGGTACTTCAATACAAGTGATAACAACCTACTGTACTGGGGCCTTGATTATCCACCTCTTACTGCCTATCACAGCTTTCTGTGTGCTTACATGTAAGTTCCTTATTTTAAATACCTACTTCTGTGGAGAACAAAAAACATCAGATTCACTGTTTGTGGGGTTTTTTTTCCTTCATTTTTTTTTCTTTCTCTGCTGTAGAGAGAAACTAGTAGCTAAAACCTACCACTCTGGAAAATATTACTTGCTACTTTAAAGCTGGGGAAACAGATTTTGTGTGTATCCCTATCGCTTAAAATGAATGCTGCTATTTTTCTGTCTTGTATTATTGCAAGGAGGGGACTGAAGGGTTACTTTCTTCTTTTTTTCTTTTTGCCAGGTCTGTAAATTTTAGCAGATTTAGATGTGATTTAGACACTTCACTTTCCATTTAAGCCACTGTTGGATCAGTGATGCAGAGAGGAAAGGGCTGTAGGAATTGGGCGCATCGCATGGGAAACCTCTCTTGTATTGAGAGCGCAAGTGACATTTGATGACTGGATATCATGTAAATAGAATTCTGTTATTGGAATACTTTTTCCACAAGGGCTTTACTGCTGTTGGAATGAGACTTATGGAATAAGAATGTAGGTTAAAGTGCACAGGCAGAGTTATGCGGGGCATCTATGTGAACTGTAAATGGTTTATATTTAATACTTAAGTATGAAAGGTATTTACAATTGTTTTTTTAAAAGTCAGTAGAACTAGACTGAAGGTGGTTATCTTGTCCTAATAAATATTGTAATCCATTCTTACTGTTTTCAAATATATTTTTTTTTTAAATTGTGAAACAGTAGCTAAAGTCTAAAGTGTAAACTGATCTAGTGGTGAGGAAAATCTTTCATTGATCACTATTGCTCTTTGAAATATTTCTTCTCATTCATCTTAATTCTTAGAATATGCTCCTGTGCATGTCATCTTTTATTGCTGAAAGAAGTGTAAAGGGAAATGAGAACTGTCTACGTTTTGATGTGTCTGTACTTTGTTTTACAGTGCAAAGTTAATAAATCCTGATTGGATTGCTCTGCACACATCTCGGGGGTATGAGAGTCAGCCACATAAGTTATTTATGCGTACAACAGGTAGGAAAATTATATTTCCTTAGGATGATCATACAGCTTTGTTTCACTAACTAATTTAGCAAGTTTAATATCATGCAGCTTCTCTGTCTTCACCAGTTTATCCTCGGTTCTTTCATTTGGGTGGCTTTGCAGGTCCGTTTATGAACCAGACTCCTCTGTTCTTTTCTATTCTGCTATCATTTGTGAAGCTGGTAAATATAAAAAATACAAACAAGTTTTCAACCAAATTGGTTCAGTAAAAACTATAAATAATAAAAAAAGCTACTTTTTTCTTGTGGCATAGACCTGTTAATTTTAACTTTGAAAATGGTATTGTTTTCCCTTCCATTCTGATAAATACACTTTTTATTTTCAGCTTAGCTTGGGTTTTACTGTAAAATTATTTTGCCTGTGGACTGGCATTCACTGACTTAACAGCCTCTTGAGGTCTCAGAGGTTTTTATTATGAGCTGAATACTTTATCTGAAAGGGAGAGATATTTGATATTTTTAAAGATGTCACTTTTCTTTCAAATGGTCACCACTTCCTAAAGATAAACTTCTGTTAACAAAAAAGTAAAAATGTATTTTACCATTTTTATACTAAATTCATTTTCCCTTAGTCACTCAGCTGACCATTGGATTATTTTGAACTGCTCTAAAAGAAAAGGATAAAACAAGGGCAGAAAAAAATGCAGATAATTTAATTCAGTAACTGTATCAGTAGGAGAGCAAACAGTGTGGTCAGTGAGCTCTTGTTCTCTAAGCAACGGCAGATGCCATATTATCCTCTTACTATTTTCTTCCATTTTAAATCTGTCTTTTGCTTTGCGTAACAGTAGAATTCCACAAAATGCTTTCTGATTGCACCAGCAGAATTTGTTGTTCATCAGTTGCTTTTCTGTAGTTCACAAACCTGTCAGTCTGGTCTCTAGTAATTGACCAAATTGGAAAAAAAATAATAAAAATCACTAGAACTTAATTACCCTTGAAATGGTCTTTATTAATTTTGAAATCAACTCACTTGACAAACCACTGATGGATCCAGGAGAACGGATAACCCTTTTTTAACAATGGCCATTAGGAGACTGCATTAAAATAATTCAGAGTCGTCAATGTCAGCTGTTGGTATTACACCTTTATTTTACATGTCAGTGTATTTGTTTTGCTAACGCCTTGGGTATATTTGTTTAATTGTGGTTTAAGCCTGATTCATCACCAAATAACCGGTATCTTTAAACATTTTCTTCCAAAGCCTGTGACTAAAAAGAGGCAAAGTATGCTTCCCTCTTGGAATAACTGTATGTTTTCTGAAACCAGTTTGTAGAAATAATCTAAGATTTTTCTCAGGCTCTTAAGGCAACACTCCAGAAGAATTCACCTGGTGATTTAAGCACAAGCAGGAGTTTTTGAGGCAGGTTTTCTTGTTGACCTTGGTACCTATGTTTGCTGTAGGCAGATGATCAAAGCCAAATAACTAGTTTTAGTCTATTTATCCACATCACTAGTGATTCACACAGATATGATGGAGATTGTAACAATCCAGCACTTCTTAATTATTTGTGTCTTCATACTATCTGTTCCATCAAACAACTTGACTGGATCTAATCGTAGTTGATTTCTTTGGAGAATGAAGAATGCCTTCTCTCGTTTCGGCATGTGAGGAACTAGAGTGTGCTCCCTTATTGACTGAGGCTGTGCCAGAAGCCAAAACAGCTGAACACATGGAAGCAGCAGCTTTTGGACATCAGAAATGATAGCGTTAGAAACATTAAGAAGATCAAATTCTGTAGACCTATTTCTTTTTGTCCTTTGAAGTGGAACTACCCACTTCATTCTCATGAAGGACTCTCTGATATTTTAATGTTTATTTGCCTATATGTTTTCTTTGTCTTCCTGAAAACAATTGAAAAAAAAATTAGCTTTGGCGTAACCGCCAAACCTGAGCTATCTTTAAAACAATGAAATATACTGTGACGCCACATAAGTCAAAAGAAAAGCATATCCAGCTGAAATGATAGTCACATGCCTTTTGAAATTCAGTTGAATGACTAAAGTGAAGTTTTCAGTGAGGATACAGCTGCAAACCCCACATTAAAAAGGTAGGCAACTAGTCTCGCTCCAGCGCTGTGTAGTTATTATCATCTGAGGGATTTTTGCACCAAATACAACCAGGATGTGGAGCATCCAGAAGTTAAAAAATGTAATCAGAGTCAAAGATTCACAATCCAGCTGAAAATGCACAACTTGAATAGCATTAAGATGAGGTATGTGGGAGGATTCTAACATACAGTTAATCTTTATTTTTCAGTGTTTGTTGCTGATTTGCTGGTTTACATTCCCGCAGTTATTCTATATTGTTTTTCCTTGAAAGAAACATCTACTAAAAAGAAGGCAAGTATCTGGGGTGTGTATAAATTAAAAAACCAAAGAAAACATACTGTTAAAACAGGGTAAAAATGTAACAGTATCAGAGTTAATTAATGTATAGAACACCATGATGGCTTCAATTGATGTAAAACCGATGACAATCGGTATATCTCCTATTAAAGGCTTTTCAGTTAAAAAGATTTTTTTTAAAAAGCTATTATCTTAGGGCAATTATTTTAATGTTTTCAATAACAAGATGCTTTGAAGTTTAGTAGCTGTGAACTCCTGAATTATTTCTTTCTGAATTTATTACTTGGGTAGTAAGCCCGAGATTGTGACACGGGAGAATCTGGGAATTGCTTTGTCTTGTACACTCCTTATGGTAGAACCAATGCACGTTGGAATAATAAGTCTTCTGATTTTTGGAGTGGTTCCAAGGGTTGAGATGGGTACAGGTGAGCTTTGAGCTGGTTGGCAAAGGGCAGGCTGGTCTCCAGTCAATATTTTCTTATTTATGGAAAATCTGTATCCTTTTTTACTCATCAAAATATGACTGGTGGATTACTTGTAGAGAGAAAGATTCCTACATATAGGATGCACTGTTTTTGTACTGGAGAAGTAGTATAAGTTCCTTGTCTAATGTCTAACTTAGAGGGGAAAATAATTATTTCTCTTTTTTTGATCCTTCTTTCTAGGTTTCCAGTGCTCTCTGCATCCTGCTTTATCCAGGCCTCATTCTTATTGACCATGGACACTTCCAGTATCCTTGTTCTGCAGTGAAATGAATTTCCATTTACGCTTTAGCTCTTCTGGAGATGGCAGAGGAGCATGTCAAGTGCAGCTGTGTCAGATGTCCAGGTCTATAGTGTGCTAGTCTGTTTTGCCTTTGTGATTACCCGAGACTGGATTCACTTCATGCCTCGCCACTTAAAACCAAGGCATCTGATGCAAGTCAGGCCGTCAGAGCAAACTAGCCAATATTGGTGGCAGACACCTTCACGGGTGGGTCTTTTCTAATAAGATTTCAGGTTTTTGTACTTGATTTGCACATCGGCAAGCTGTTAGTTGACTTCTCCAGGCTGTGCTGCTCAGTGCTGTCGAGCCAGAGGGATACAATCCTGGAGTTGTGATAAATGTGGACATTTAAATGTTCCAAGGTGATACTGAATCTCATCAGCACCTACTAAAGTTTAGTAATTTGCAGCTTTCTTCCAAGAGAGTTCATGGTGAACTTGGAAGATGATGTATCTTAGAAAGCAGATTTGGAAGAAGAAAGTAATTCATTGTGCTATTGGATATTTGAGTTACAGTTCAGGAATTCCGAAACTCTTATTTTTGGCCTGACTCTTTAAAGATGTGGATCATCTGGAGACATCGCTTACAAGAATGGGGATGGGAATAAACGGAATTCAATTTAGGTGAGAGAAGCTGGTGGCCAGGAAAGGCACAGGGTTACAGTTTTCTAATATGCAAAAGGTGTACAAAGAGGAAGGCAATAATCTGTTCTGTGGGTCTTGTGTTGGACAGGGCAAGAAGTAATGGCCCAAGTTACCATAGGGAATATTTGGGGTTTTTTTAAATACATGGAAGAGTTTTTTTGACTTTAATTACAGTGAAATGCTGGAATAGATTGTCTGTGGATGTTGTGGAATCTGTAGTATCACGATCTTTAAGAAGAGGTTCAGCAAACCTCGTGTCAGGACTGACATGGGTGTACAGACACTCTTGAAGCAGACAGATGATGTTCTGCATGGTCTCCTGTGCTCTCTCCAAGCCCTGTGACTCTTTTGTGAATAACATCGCTATCTGTGACCAGCTCCCAGTAGTCAATAGATTTATTTAACCTTAACTGTGGCTGCACGTCTCTGTGAGATCACAGCCTTCTGGTGTAACTACCGGCTGATCTGATCTCAAATATATATGGTGGGTTTGAGTGGGAAATGTGAGCGGGCTGAAAACAACATAGGCATCTGAATGCCTTCTCACAGCTATTTGTATCGACAAGGAGAAAACAAAATATTGTGACATTTCTGACAATATGCGTATCTCTTATTTGGTTTCTCTCATTGTGTAAAAATAACAGTAAAAGACAAAGCTAATTTTTTGTTGCAACGTAATAGTAAGTGTAGCTTAATCTCTTCAAACTCTACTGAGCTCAGGTACCTGTTCTCAAAGTCGTAAGGAAGTAACGTTTCTTTTAGTAACTATTACTCATTGCTGGTACAGTATTAACAGCCAAGGGAACCCCTCATGGATGAGGGTGCATTGTGAGTATAATATAATCAGAAAAAACCTCAGGAGTTCTTGAACTAAATAACATATAAATTAAATACTAACATATTTGAATATTCTGCACATACCTTTTCGGAGCTGGGAGGAGAGACTTTTGAAAGCTTTATCCTTAATCATGTAAATACCAAGAAAAAAAAATTTGCCCTGATGCATCTTACCAAGTATGGTCACCAAACGCTTGGTTGACTGAGTATATATTACAGGTGTGTGTGTTAATTATACTATTTGTCCCCACTTTTGCCTGTGCAAGCTTTGAATCAAGCCTTGGAAATATAAAAACTGCACTTTAAACAGAAGTAAAATTATTTCTGTCTCTGAACATCATGGTCACAACTGGAAATGTGTTTTTAAAACTAACGTGGAAAAGCTTATTTTGCACGGTATTTTATGCTTGTCCCTCAGGGCGTTCGTTACTGACTTCCACTGCCAAGATGTGTATCTTGTCCTTGACATAAAAAACCATATACAACTCAGTGAGCCTGGGCTTTGCCTTGTGGGGTGTTCTCTGTTTGTCTTATGACTGGGACCTTCTGGGATCAGTGGCATTTTGCTTGGCCTTAAATTATAAGCAAATGGAACTCTACCATTCTCTGCCCTTTTTCTGCTATTTACTTGGAAAATGCTTCAAGAAGGGACTGAAAGGAAAGGGGTAAGTGATTTTTAAACCATTTTATCTTCCTCAGAAATATGTCCAGGCAGCCTGGCATTGAGAATGTGGTGCTTATTTGCATGTGGGCATTTCTGAATTAATTTCTAGTGGAAGATACTTACCTTGTTGCAATGTATTTCTCTGCAGCAAATTAAATATTTCTTGCTGAGATCTATCTTAAGTATTTCAATTGGACAAAGAGCAAAATCTGTTAAGGTGTCCCTTCTTGGGTCTCTTCATTCTGTAAGCTAAATGATATATGGGCTGCAGGGTGATTAGATCGACAGCTCTGTGGTTCTCAGGGAGCTGTTATCACTAATCTGGGGATAATGAACTTTTTCTGTGGTGCTGGTAGCTCTTGTTTAGATTTGTTACCTTCCATGCTATATCTCTTTTTTTAAAGAAAGTTGATGCTATAAACTAATAACTGACTTTTGTTACCAGTAGCTGGATTTATCTTTTCTGATGTGAGCTTTTCCTCTTGATTGCAGATTAGTATTGTTAATTAAAATAGCAGGGACAGTGGTGGTTTCCTTTGCTGTCTGCTGGCTCCCGTTCTGTACCGACATGGCACAAATCATGCAAGTACTCAGAAGACTCTTTCCCATTGACCGAGGCTTGTTCGAGGCATGCATGTTTTCTTCTCCCCCACCCCGCTCTAAATGTTCTGTATTCTTAGATCCCTTGAGAAACCTTCATCGTGACCTTTAGGGATTTCATGTGGGAGACACACCACAGAACCAGTAATTTGAGATGGCTTCTTCAGCACTCCTTTCTTGCCAGTTATTTAATCCAGTATTTAACCCCAGCTCAGCTGGCATCTTCCAGGATATTATACGAGTAGACAACACTTATCCCATCATCAAACCCATACTTCAATCCATACATTTTTCCATTGAAATAGATTCCACAGTAATTGACAATGTCAGAAGATGTAACCTTTAAAGTTAACAGCTTCAGCCTCTGTCTTTCGTTCTGCTCGGCTCTTTTTCCAGCAGGATTCATTATTTAAAATAAAAATAAAAAACAGTGGTTTGAGTGCAGCCTAGAACTTCCCTTTGACCCACCTTGTACTTCCAACGCAAGTTCCCACATTATTTCACAAAAGTTTTAGGCTGGTTTTAATTTTATTTTTCCTCCCAACATCTGCTGCAAGGTGCCAGCTACCACGGCCTGAATCCCGTAAAGCAATTACTCATTTACCTACTGCTGTCCCCATTGGAGTCTCACCCAGAAAAGAAAGGGTAACAGGGAGTTGGTGTTTTGCCTAATTAGGGCCTGAGCCTTAATATTACGCTTTTAAAAGCAAATTCTCAACTTCAAAGTTTCCCTTTATTAGTTAAACTTGAATTTTCAGAATTTGATGTCACAGGGATTTAAGCAAATACTGACAGTTTGGTTCATCTTAAAATTTCTTTTAATATAAATAATGTCACAACTGGCCCTATTTTCTTCAAAAGTTAATGCTGATGTGCCAAAGGCAGCATTTTATTGAGGGAGCTGTACGGAAATCTTCTCAGTGTATTCTCTGCTAGGTTACTAAAAATAAACAAAAAAGTCAACAAACCCCCAAACCAAAGAATCCCCTACCAGTCCCCCACCTCCTCAAATAACCCCCCCCAAAAGACACTCACCACCTCCCAGAAGAAAATCCCAACCTGAAACCAATTCAGTGACCCTATTCCTTGGGAACTATCTGGGATTTATAAATAAAGTTTTGGTCACCACATATTTTTTTCTTTATCCAGTATGAAGTTTAAAAATGAAACCTGTAAATGACAATAACCAGTGAGCCCGAAAGAGCATAAGGATTTTAGTCTAATATTAGCCCGAATATTTTCAGAGTTGATGAGGGGAGTGACTTGCTGGATGCTAATCTAGATAAAATGAGAAATTGTCCACGTAAGCACCGCACGGTAAATTTATACCGGGGCTGTGTGTAACAGGTTCTTTGAATCGGTTCCCATTTAGAGAAGCGGTAACAAATGCTGATGGTTGTAAAATCGCATTGGCTGTTCAGTCGGCGTCGTGTGTGTTTGCTGGTGCTGCCAAACCCTCCGCTCCCCCCGTAATCCTCGGCAGATTTGAAGTGCATTTTCCGTATGGCTGGTGAGCACGTGAGGCCGAGGGCTCAGTTGTTGGTGCTGGTCGCTCTCCTGCCGTTATGTCCACACAGCTGTGATTCAAGCAGCTGTTTGGGGATGAGTTTCACGAGCCCGATAGCTGTAGTTACAAATTTAATTTTGAAAGCGATCCTAGCACAACTGCTAATGTCTTTAGACTTCTTGATTTATTAGAGGGTTAACTCTGTCATTGCTAGCAAGCAGTGCGCACAGCTAAATACGTTCAGGTACGTAATAAAATGTGACAATACACAGCATGTCTTCTCGTTTGGGGAAAAAAAAAAGATTCATACATGGCACTGTTTCATTGGGGACAGATCGATTCAGAGCCTTATTTTCACAAAATGTGTGATCTCACGAGTTAAGAAGTAGTTTCTTGTGCTGAAGAGCTCTTTCTCGGTTACTTTAGAACACGTTTAAATTGAGTCTCTTGAAACCTTCCGTTTTTGAAGATCAGAATAATTTAAAGTACATCTAAGAATATGATGTATCTCTGCAAGTGTCTTTTTGCAGTGTCACGGTGAAAGCCCAACAATCCCCCACCTCCTAAGCCCCATTATTGTCAAAAACATAAATTTAAATGAAATGAACTAAATTGCCACTAATTACCTTTTTTTTTTCTTCCTCTTCTAGGATAAAGTAGCCAATATTTGGTGCAGTCTAAGTGTCCTTATAAAGATAAAGAATATAGTATCACCTCAAACTCAACTAAAACTCAGGTAAGACTAAAAAAGCCTACCTAAACTAACTTCAGTTTTGTTATTTTTTTGTAAAATGAGTAAATTTTGTCAAAGAATTATGAAAAGTGGTGTTTAAAAATGTTGAAAAAATGTTTTTTCTTCTATATTGGACTTTTCTCTCAGGTGATAAGGGTTTCCCAAAGTACTGTCAGGAATATTCATAACTGAGAAACTTTGTGCTTGTTTATGTAGTGATTTAAGCTACTCTGTTGGTTAAAGCAGAGTTAAAACTTTTATACTTTCCCCATCAAAGAATTGCCTCTTTTAGTGCTCTTAAAAGTCAGAATTCACAGTTCTGCTACAAAGTGAAGAATTCAGGTCTAGGTCTGCCGAGTCTGAATATTAATGGAAATGCTTTATTTCTTCTCCAGAAGTGCTTCTATCAGAGGAGACCCCTCAGTGCTCTTGTGAGCGAGTGTCTTGAGGGTTTTTGTACTTAGGAATTCAATTGTAATTTGCCAAACTTCCATAGTTTTCAAAAGTGATTATGTGATGCCACGGATGTAGTTCCTCACGTGTTAAAACTGTTTTTCTTATGAAATTCTTCAGTTTTGCGGTAACGTTCCTGAGCCTCCTTCCTACTTGTATAAAACTGACCGTTCAGCCTTCTCTGCGAGGCTTTAAATTTGCTTTGGTAAGTGTCTGGTTTTAATTGCTCCTGGTTTTAAATCCATCACTGCTGCGTGACCAACAGTTCTCAGTCGTTGCAACGGGCTTGTACCGCTAAATTCATCCTGTTTCTGCTGAATAGGGGGGTCAAAAAGTGTTTTGCTGTCACGTGTCCAGGGGGTCTGACCTGTCTTTTAAATCCAGACTTTTCGTTAGCCTCAGTTTTCTTTATTTAAGGCTGTATTTTTCTTACCTTCCCCTGAAGAGTCTTTAGAAAATTCTGTACACGTTAAAGCCTCATATAGAGTTGAAATGTGTCCTCTTTTCGTTTAGTTTCCAAAGTGCAAGTTTTTCTTAATGCATTGGCTGCAAAATTCAATAAAAAAGTCCCAAAATGGACATTGTAAGCTCATTAGCGGTTTGAAAAGAAAATGATGCTATTTTCCCAAATGTTTGCCTTTTTCTTAGCCATTATATCATTGCATTTAAGCACATCAACATGGCTTACGTGCAAAAATCAGTTTTCCTTGAAAATCAAAATTATCTGGAGCTGGTCCTAAGGTTTGAGGAGTTACATTTTTAATTTTATATGAGTACTGTTTGACAGTTTATCCCAATATTGTCTAAATCTAACACTTCTCCTTTCTAAGAATTGATTTATGTTTTATAGTTTGTTTTTATTTGGGGGGGTGGGGAAAGTTTGTTTACTTTGGTGTTTTGGCTGTTCAGGATGATAAGCTAAACGTTATGTTAAAAACGTGAGTAGCTCTCCCCAGTGCTTCTGTGTGTGAACATGGTGTGCACCTGGTGGGGATGCTCTTCTCAGTAAAGCCAAGCAAGAGTGAGGGCTCTTTACAGGAAGTGTTTTCTGACTAATTCTGGGTAAACTTTCAAACATTGTGGGGTTTTTTGTATGTAAAGGTGGTTACAGGAGCAGCTCTGGGTGTTTGTAAGTTGCACTGGAGTAAATGTAGCAGTTAATTAGAAAAGTCAGATTGTTTAGCTCATACATTCATGTAATGTCTATGCCGGCAGAGAAGCTAAACCAGTGCTTTGCATTGCAGTCACATACACTAATATCCCTCTGATTTCCTTTTCTAAGGTTAGTTGTGCATTGTCATTTTTCCTGTTCTCCTTTCAAGTTCATGAAAAATCTATTCTTCTAGTGTCAGTGTAAGTAAATTATTTTTCTGTGGATATATTTTGATCTTTTCCTTGTCTTGTTATTGCAAGCTGCTTTCTCGTTTACAAATATATCTGATTTGAAAAACTTTACACACTTGATTTTCTGAATAACTTGTAAATGAAAGTATACAAATGTGGCTGCGCCGCTCTCCAGGGCAGTGATCTGACGGGGTGTGCTGGAGCGGGATGTGGCAGAGGGGAGAGCTGTTTGCCCAGGGAGAGGCTGCTGTGGGGATCGTAGAATGGTTTGGGTTGGAAGGGACCTTAAAGATTGAGTTCCAACCCCCCTGCCCTGGGCAGGGACACCTCCCACCAGACCAGGTTGCTCCAAGCCCCGTCCAGCCTGGCCTTGAACCCCTCCAGGGAGGGGATGGTTCAGGCAGAGACATCACTTAGTTGCCCAGCAAGGCTGGAGCGCGGTGGCCAGTGGAACTGGGCGACTGATACCTCACTAAAAGCAACGGTAAAGGGGCCCCTCTCTCCCTTTGTCCTGAAGGTGTGGTTTTCCCATCCCCCGAGCGATGCCCCGCGCAGAGCAGAGTGTTTCAGAGGGGTGCAGGGGGGAGCAGGGCACCTCAGCAGAGGCTGCAGCTCTTGGGGTGCTGCCTGTACCTGGATGCTCTGAGCCGGTGCCTGTGGGGAGTGGGCAGAGCTCTGCCCAGAGGAGTGGGAACACAGCATCCTCGTGAAAGGCTGAGGGGGTGAATTGCTGGCATCTCAGTGTTTGCATATCTGTTTTTCCTCTTCTCATTTTAGCCCAGTCTGCTTAATCATAAATGAAATCCCTTTTATGGCTACGTGGTTTTTACTTGTATCAACTTTCAGGTGAGTTGGACCCTGTTAACACTATATTAAAACTGTGTTCTTCCCCGATTCTTGTGAATATAAATGTATTCTTTTTCCTCTTGTTTTTACATTCTCCAATATATAACTCGGAACGTGCGCTCACTCCTGTGGGCAATTGTGTTTTAACAGTATGTTGCCCCTTCTGCTGAAGGACGGGCTGCTGCTGCCCTACGCTGTGACGACGCTGGCGTTCCTCTCCGTCTGCACGGCTTCCTTCTCCGTATTTGAGAAGACTTCAGCAGAGGACCTGCAGCTGAAACCCTTCTCCCTTTCCCTCAAGGGCTACGTTTCTTGGTTTAAGTCTTTTCCCAAGATTGTCAGGAGTCTGGTAAGCAATTTTAATTCCTATAACTCTTAGTTGCAGCTCTTCACGGTACAGAAGTACTTGCATAAACCAGTTTTATGTCCGTAACTCTGTACAAAGCCTGGAACGGGGAAAGCCGCTCTCTCTCAGGATAGAGAAGAGCTATAATTTTCCTGCAGTGTCATCTCTGTATAGATTGAAGAACAGAGAGCACCCGAGTAATGAAGCTTGTTCGTTCGTTTGAGGTGTTAAATCGCTGCTCGCTAACATGTCGTTCCTTATCTTCCAGTTCCTTCTTTCCGTAACCCTGATGGGCCTCCTGTCTCTGGCCAGCGCCGCGGTGTCCCCTCCACAGCGGTTACCCGACTTATTCCCCGTATCCGTGTCCCTTGTTTCTTGTTTACACTTTTTATTATTTTGGGTGTATTTTAACATTGTTATACTCTGGGACTCAAAGAATAGTAGAAGTCAGAAGAAAATCAGTTAATTGAGGACTAAACTGTGAAAGGACTGTTTGTGATGTCATACAATTCCTGTAACCTCATGAAAATCAGGAAAATGCATTATTTGTATTTAAACACAAAACAATCAGACTGTTTTAAAGGAGGAGAATTTTGAAGAGCTCTTGGAAATGTGAGTTGGTGTGTTTTCTTCAGAAGTGTAATACTTTTGTTACCATTTGTAAACTTACCTATACCTAATAAAGGACCAAATTTTCAATTAATGCTGAAATACCCCAGTTGTATTAGCCAAAAAAATGGATTTGTTAGCGTGAAGTTGACACCTTTCCCAGCATAAAAAGAGTGCAAGCAAGTAGAGTAGAGCAGGCTGAGGAGAAACTCTTGACTGGTAGCTCTGAAGTTGTGCTGCTGGGGTGTTTTATGACACAAAGTGATGCATTGTCAGTGGTTGTTTCATTCTTCGCTGCAGGTCAGTGGCAGTGACTTGGTTTTAACACTCTTGGCTTACAACTCACAGCTGTTTTTAACAGGACTGAAAAGCTGGAAAAATCTTGGTCCTACTGAAATAATAGCAGTGCAGGTACTAAGCTCCTCAAAACAAACCCCAGCCCTTATCGCATGGTGATTTGCAGATGTGAACGGAACTAAACTCCGCAGTTTCTCCCTCTGCACAGTACAGCCCCCACCCCCAACAGTTCAGAGAATACAAAATGATTGAATAATTATATACGTAACAAAGCGTGGAGTAAGAAAATAAAATCATAAAGCAAGTCACGGTAATATAGCTTAATTAGGAATTGGTCTATCCTTTTCCTTAATTCTGCTCTGACGCTATATATAATGAAAAAAAGCCAAGTCCCCCCCCGCGCTGTCACATACCTCCCTCACTGACATTAGCACATTGCGGGGCTGTTGCTGCAGCGTCGGTCGGGAGTGTGTGAATCAGCTGTTCTGGGAACTTCCAACTGTGTGAGTTATGATACTGCAGATGAAGTGGCCACGGGCCTGAGTGTATTTATTCCGGTTTTTTTCCAGCTTTATTTGTTGTGGAAAAAGTAACCACAGCCAACATTATACCTCTGGCAGCGCAGACAAAATAAAGGCAGAGTGTTTGAATAGTAACTGGAAGGTTACTGGGGTGAGTACAGTTCAGCAGTTTACCTACACTGGAACAGTTAGCTGTAAACCAAGGAAACTTAAATATTTTCACAAGTATTTAGAATTTTTCTGAGGGTGTGACTCTAACGGTGGCATGCAAGACCTCTGCCCACAGCCTGGCCTTTCCTCGTAGCAGCGTAGGCCCGAGGGGCACTGATGCTTATCAGGAGGCAGAAATAGGAATCTTTGTCTCCAGAGGCTGCAGAAGCTGAAAACTGCAGTGTTCCCTCCAGGCAGGCTGGGTGAGAGACTGCCAAAGTCCAGGCAGCTTGAGGAACATCTACTTCCCATGAAATAACCTCTGAAAGAGCAAATCAAGGTGGAAGGAGGCAGAAAGACTTCAGGTTCTAATTAGCCTGTTCTCTTGTGTTTATCAGGCTGTGGTGGTGCCATCCTTCCCCCCCCCCCGCCATATAAAAACATTAGTTTTGAGTGTATCTCTTTTCTTTGTCCTTGAGGTGGCCTCCAGGGGTGATAAACTGCGAGTCACCCGATCCACCTTGTGGGGAACTGGAAATGGTTCTTAACAGAGCCAGCTGTTTCTGAAAGGCAAAAGCCTGGAACACCAAGAGGTCAGAGAAACAGTCACTGCTTAAATAGCTAAGGCATGTACGAGGAGTATTTCCAGCAGAAGCTTAGTCTGTAACTTTGTATTTCCCTAAAAAATGATTAAACACCAAATTTCATGGTGTTTAATAATTGCCATGGTGTGATTTACTGGTGTAAATCTTTGCATCCATCACCACCTTTACTGTCATTTTCATTACAAGTTTTAATTTATTCTAAGACTAAGCAGAACAGCTTGATTTAGCCTGGAATATACCATTCAGCTGCTGGCTCTTTTCAGATCAATAATTATTTAATTTCTAGCTACCAAAGTTACAACCAGGTTCTATAAACTACTGTGGGTTCAGGAAACCCTCCCTTCTTGTACAAAGCTTCAACCACCAAAAAACCAACAGCCTGGAAAGTTTAAATGAGAATAGTGTAGAAATTAAAGAGAGTAACTGACACAATCCCCTTCAAACAATTGCTAACATTTTTTTTTCCCAATCAGACTGTACAGGTATTGAAGTGGAAAAAACATTTTTATTAATTAAAAGCTCCCAAAGCATAGCGCGTACGTTTAATCACAAACTGAAACACGGTTATCATTTTGGTTTCCAGAATTTTAGTTGTAAAAATCAGTTGATCTGTTTAACAGTGCCTTGCAGTGGTAGAAAAGCCATTTATGTTGAACTTTTGCTCTCTAGAAAAAAAAATAGAAATCATTCTGTGGCCCTTTTTCAACCTGAGAGAGGCTGGAGCTTGGGCACCGGTTTGAGACGAGGGTATTTGAGGTGGTTTTGAGGATAATGAACAAGAGAAGAAAGTGTTTTAATAACAGCTCACCCCATATATCATTAAATACCAAAAGTAAACTAAACTGTTGACCTAAAAAGCAAATGTTACTAGAGCCCTGTGTTTTAACACCGTGGGCTTGAAGCTGATGGCTGCATAGACTGTGTCTTGGGGTGATTTTAGAGGAAACAGCTTCACAGGTGACAAATAGGTCCCCAGTGGTGGCAGCCACAGACACAATGGTTTGTAAACCACTTAGTTTTTGGGGGATGATGAATTGATTAAATGAGTGTGCACCCCCAGGCAGGAAGGAACCATTTCCCACTGGGGGCTGGCCATCCAAAGTTCACCTATTAGCTCAGTTTCTTCTCACCCAGTTCTTGGAAGGAGGGTTATATTTCTCTTTCTTTTTTTTTTTTTTAATTAATTTTTAAAACCCCCAAGGCAGCATAATTACATATTTGCAGTAAGAACGTACAGAAAATACAGATTATTTTCCCTGCAGCAGCAAAACTAAATCAGCAGTTTGTCCACGCGCTTGCATAAAGCCCCCACGCTGTATTATTTGCCTTGAGATTATCTGCTTGTGCACATTGTTAAGTTTAAATAGATGCCAGAAATTTTATCTAGATGTGCACCTGCCCAGCGCAACGAGCCATCCCGAACTGGTATTTGCTGGGGAGATAGGTTTACAGTCATTTCTTCTCTCCTTTTAAGCCCACTCAAGCAGATGTAGAACTCTGGGTAGATGTGGAATGCATTTTCCACATAATGCCTGCGTGGAGATAAGGAATGACATGAATAAATAGCAATTAGACAACAGCGTCATCGCTCATGTGAGCTGGTCAGAATCGTCTGTCCTGTGTCCTGTACTATCCTCATGGCGTTAAAAAAAACACAGCCGGACACATCCTGAGGCGATGCAGAGCAACAGGCGGCCTCCCTTCAACTGCAGTAACGTTGCAAGATGTTTTAAGGAAATGCTGTAGTTTTTACCTGTAGAAAAAGCTGAGCAATAATTGCTAGAAGATCATTTCGTTATCACAGCTATATTTTTGTTAAAGAATAAGAAAGCAAAGGGCTTTATGGTGTTGGTCACACCTGGGAAGGGATGGAGAGACCCAGAAAAAGGTAAGTGTGGCTTTTTTTGGCCATTGGGTGCAAACACAATGGTGAGGGACCAGCTGCCACCGTCTGATGGCAGAGACACGCCTGTGCTCTGAGCTAACCCTCAACTGGAGCCTTGTAGCTGTTTGCAGTCGGTATGGGTTTAGCTGAAGCTGATGACCCAGTGTGACACTCAACCTGGTTGTTGTGCCATAGACCGGTCACCCTGCCTTCCGTAGGACTCGGAAATGACGCTGAATGGTGCCAAACAGGACACTCTGCTCCCCTGCACTGGTTCTGCCCCTCGATGACGCTGTTCCCAGCCTTTGGTGCGGCAGCCGGTTTGGAAGGAGTTAGGAGCAGGAGGGCTCTCTGGCCCAAGCAGCTAAGAAGTACGAGGGTAATGTTGGCTTGTGGGCAAGCAGGGCTTGAAAGCTTTTGTTTTGCTACTGGGTTACTTGTGGTTACAAAATAAAAATTAACCCTCGTTGAGAAGGCACATTGAGAAGTGTCTGAGCTCGGTTACACAGCCTGTAAAACCTATAGATCTGCTTTTCCATATTCCTCGATTATGAGATTATATTCCTTTAACTTTCCAAAAGAGGGGTGTTCTCACACCACACAGGGGATTGATGCCATCGGCTGACTTTAGAGACTTCTTTGTCTCACTAGACTTTGTGAAAGGTAATGAGCAACCAGTTTCTCATGCACAAGTTGGAGGTCAGTCTCTAACTGGGCTTTTGCTTAGAACAGTGCAACAGAGACCAGTAGCCAAGGGAGGAAGAATTAACCCCCCCCATTAAACGTGTCTGGAGGTGTCTGTTTGTGTATTGGTTTGTGCTTTCTGCCCTGGGAACGCTAAGAAAGCTGATGTGGAGGCGGAGATGGCAGAGGGGGGCGAGATGCTCCTGGGGAAGGGGGCAGCTTCAACTGGCCCATCTGCCCTGCAGCCCATGGTCCTCTCCTGGAAAAACTCTGATGAGGAGAAATGCTGTCGGATGTTTCGGAGTGGGACAAGTTTCTACAGAGTCAATACGTCGTTTGGCTTAAACCAGTAACAAGGAATATCACATGCAAAGTAGCGACCGTTTTCCCATCAGGTCTTGGCCACAGGCCTACATATTTAATTTTAAAACATTTGCATACAACTAGTATCTCAGTCCTTACAATTGTTCTGCGTGTCCGTGGGGGCTGCAGAAGCCGGGCAGCGGAGCGAGGGGCCACTTACCTCAGTCAAGGAGCGACTTCAGGAAGGCAGCGCTCCCGGCAGTCTGAACGTACACTGCGGGGCAGGAAAATCGGTTTTGATAAACAGAACAACGGTGTTTACACAATTTATGAAAATCCCCTCCCAAATACGCGTTAAATAAGTTACTGCAGCGGTTAACAGAACCCCTTTTACTTCATGCAGCTACTGTGTGGCAAAAGGAGAGGCAACCACACCTGAGGAAGGGCTGAGCAGATGGTTGGAAGAAGCAGAGGAAAAGTGAGCAAAAGTAGAAAGGAACTCCGGGAATGAGAACATACAGGGGAAGGGTCTGGAAGCAGGTGCATCCTAGTGCCAGGATTTCCAAATGGCTTCCTGCAGCAGATGATCAGCTCTGGTCTCAGTACCCTTAGTGTCTGCTGATGGTTCATACTGCATTTTGATCCCACCACCACAAAAGGGTGAAGACAAAATTCAGAATTATCATAGAATCACAGAACGGTTTGGGTTGGAAGGGACCTCAGAGTTCATCGAGTTCCAACCTCCCTGCCCTGGGCAGGGACACCTCCCACCACACCAGGTTGCTCCAAGCCCCCTCCAACCTGGCCTTGAACCCCTC
>JAOXNO010000004.1:32156085-32171030 GCA_028565335.1 Limnodromus scolopaceus
GCTCCCCTCCCTGATCCAGAGTCCCTCCCCAGCTTTCCTGGAGCCCCTTGAGGGACTGGAAGGTCTCCCTGGAGCCTCCTCTTCTCCAGGCTGAACCCCCTCAACTCTCAGCCTGCCCTCATCTATAAGGCAATTACTTGCTTTATAAAACATACTGAGACCAGATATTTACAGTGGCTTATAGCTAAAAAGACTCTACTATGAGGAAAGGGGCTTCACATAAACCTAGATGGAGAGGGGCATCAAAGCCACCAAAGACCTGGGTGGTGGTGGTGGGGAAGATTCTCCTTGATTCCTCAGTTCTCCTCACTCGGAATGCTGCGATTCCTTGGGTGTCCCATGCTCCCTGTAGGTGACGTGACCTGGAAGACCTGCCCGTGGATGTAACATGAGGTGCCAGTGTCCTTCCCTGGAGCTGACCCAGACCAAGCCAGAAATTCTCTCCTAAGCTAGGTCTTAACGAGGTTACTCCATAAAAAAGGCTTTTTGCCAATTCAGCTTTGCCTCACGTACAACGTTTCAGCGTTATACCAAATAAACACCAGGTTACACAGATTATCATCAAAAACCTACCACTAACTATTGCTTAAAATAGGAAACCGTCCAGTCTCGTGTGACAAGTAACAGAAAGAGACTGATATTTAATGACAAGTTGCTGTTCTTTGGTTTCTTTGTGTTAATGCAGCTTCCAAATTCAGTCTTTATGAACCTTTTCCTCACCGATTGCAGCATTCTGACTGTGCAGCACCTGAAGAACCCAACCAGCCAAAGCTCCCATGCCAAGATCTGCCCTTCACTCCGAGAAGCCGTCTTAAAAAACATAAGCTGCCCAGATGCACATAAAACATCCTTAATTCAGCTTTCTTCCCAAACATACACCATGACAGCACATTTGGACAAACCAGACCGGTTTATATAATATTTCTACAGATGGCATTAAGATATTCAAATAATATGATTTACTATTCATATGCTCCAAAACTGATAATGCTTATAGCCGTTTAAGTTTTTTTGGGTTTTGATTTTTTTTTTTCAATGCATGAACTACTGAAGATAATGAGTTGTTTTTAAAAACTCCAACAAAACAGGCAAAACCCCCAAAACCTAACAGCCCTTCTCTCTGGATATATTTATAAGCAGAACTCCTAAGGAAGCAAAACTCCATAAAACCCAGGAGAACATTATCAAAGCTTCCGTATGAAAGTCTGTTGTGAGCGGAGCAGCCAGGACAGGAGGGCTCAGTGGAGGGGACCGGGAAGGTGCCCAGGCCGGGCTGGTGGAAGCCTCGCTGCCCTTCGCTGTGGTGTCTCCCGGCCCCGGCCCATAAAAGCGTTAAAAGGGCAGAACCTTCCCAAAGTTTCTTTTCCTTTCCTACTTCCACCACCATTCTTTTGCAAGTTTGACTGCTCTAAAACATTTACGGATCTAAAAAGCAGAGAGAAAAAAAATGTTCACCTGTCAGGTGATATAAAACCAATCTTCTACTAAATGTGCCAGAATAATTTTTCTCCACCTCAACCACAGTTAAAACCTTCAGTCTATTCATTACTGTCTTTTTATAGTATTTTTATTTAATAAAACCTATTAAGACTACCATACAAATCTCTTTACTTATGCTTTTATCTTTTAACTGATCAATTTTTATATTGCTGACATCCCTTCTTCACCATTTGCTCATTTAAAAATTCATAGTATATGAGCTATGTCTCTGGAGAAAACGTCTATAAAATTTGTTACAGCTGGCAAATGTGTATGAGTCAGTGATAGCACATGACTAAATGCTTCACAGAAAATAAAATTTGTTTCTGTAGTAAGCAGAACTGTTTAAATGTTATTTATTTTTATGTTTCAAAGAAAATATATTGTGAAGTGCTGCATTGATTTAATACGCAACAATGTCTGTGTACACGCTGTACAAGGAAAATTTATGAAACCTTTGCACAACTCCTTTAATTGAATTTTCCAAATCTCTCACCACACACAAATAATCAATATCTTCTGCAGAGAAAACCAGTCAGAATTATTACAGTCTTTCTTTTCAATTTTGTTGTCATCAGCACATACAGAGCACCTGGATATTTGTAATGTCTGGATAGCAAGTTATTTACACCTCTTAAACATATAATTGCTACTAAGTGAGTCCAAACTAATGTTTCTTTTCTTTTTTATTTAAAATAATTATATTCATGGGAGAAAGCAGTATTTATTCTCACGCAGGAGCCGCTACATGTAGCTGTTGAAAGAACTACAATTCTTTTTAATTTTTCATTAAGCTTAATACTCTAAAGTCTAGATCCACTAGAATTAAAAATTAATAGCTATTGCATCTGTAAAAAGGTACGTAGGAAAATAGAGTATAAACACAGGTGGGAAATTCATGAATAAACGTGGCTGACACCTAAATATAAAATGCAGGTTGACAGTTCTATATGTATATACGTCTGAGGCCTATAGTCATACGTCTCATGTGCATTTCTGTATCTGCCACAGAAGTTAATAGCTTAATATTTCATCTACATAGCAGAGGGTGTTAAATCATTGGAGAGGTTTGCAATTTGCCCCCTTCCTTCCGTCCAAAAAGCTTATCATGTCAGTGACCTCAGACCCAGACACTTCCCAAATCTCAGGTTGTGTTTGAAAATACGCAATTCTTAAGGTGTAGGCACAATCCAACAGAGCCATCACCCGCCGGGAAAGAGCGCGGCATCTGGGGGGGTCAAACAGGATCCCGTCCAACGGCTCCTTTACCTCCCAGAAGACAAGGCTACTCACTTGCCCGAGGAAAATCCCTGGCATTGCAGGTTTTGGGGACCAGGCTAAGGGGGTTTTGTTACCTCTTCTAGACTGTAAAGGACTTTCCATGGTTGCAAACTATAAAGACTCACCTGCACAGCGTGAGAGAAGACGTACAGTCAAATTGAGCCTGAGCAACAACAGCTTTTAATCCGCAAAATACAAATGAGAAGGCGACACGCTCCTCCTCCAGCTGCACTTTGGGGTAATTTCAGAAATAGTTCTGATTGTCAGTGCAGGAGGATTTCTCTGGGTCTCTGCACCGGAACATTCAAAATAACTGACAAATAAGCAAAACAGTGTGTGTGCACACAAGGACTCGGTGCAACTCACCTCCCCTTCAGCACTGAAACAGTCTGGATCCGCCTTTGCGTAATGCAGCCCTGTTTACAAGAGTTCACACCGAGGTATAACCTAAAAACGTAACTGAGATTAACCCTTCCCCACGTCTACTTGTAGAAAAATCCCTACGAGCAGTAACAGAGATAGATCTTCCCCCACAGATGAACAAGGCCAGGCCTTCACAGCCTTTCTGAACAGGCCAAGAGGGCAGCTCGTCTCTGGGTTGGCTGCAGGACTTAAGAGCTCTGATGACCATTGTCTCTCTTCCAAGCACTGGGACATCAACTTGGACCAAAACCACCAAGCCTGGCCTTTAGTGTTAAGAATCACAGAATCTTCATGGTTGGAAGGGACCTTTGAGATCATCGAGACCAACCACACAAAAAAAACCCAAACCAAAACAAACCAAAACCAACCACAAACAGACACAAGCCAACAATCTCGAGCACTAGAGCATACCCTGAAGTGCCACCTCTACACGTTTCTTAAATACCTCCAGGGATGGCGACGCCACCACCTCCCTGGGCAGGAACTGAAGTAAGCATATCATTTGTAAACACAAGCTCTAAGTCTCCATCTAATAATAATCTATTTGGAAAAGAAATGCCCTTCAGCATCACCTCTTGCTTTTAGAGATGACGTACACCACAGAAAGGCTGCTGGAGAGATCTTGTTGGACCTTTGCTGGAAAGAAGCCTAGGATGTAACTGAAAGGACCTTGGTAGAACTAAGGAACTGCTGCTTGTGTCAGCAACAGCAGCTTTTTTCCAAACAGATTAAAACCACGCAAGAACTGAACCTCAGAAAAGTATCACAAATGCCTAGAAGTGGGGCTTGCACAAATGAGAGCAGGTTGTCCACCCCTACAGGCAGCTCATGGAGCGGTTCTTGGGAGAGAGGCCTACACATCTGTTAGATAAAAAGGCCTTTCCCGATACCTAGGTCCAACCCCTGCATCCATCTCATCACTCCCCTGAAAAGTGAGTATTTGCCGTAAGCAAAGGCAATCGTGGTATCTGTTCCTTTTGCTCTCAAGGAATGGAAGCCCTGGAAAGAAACTCAGTTTCAGAATAAATTTACTTGTGAATTCATTAAGGTCACTTAATAACTTTCTGGTTAGCCAGTCCATGAGCCTTACTTTTCCTAAAAAAAGTATAATGATGTTTTTTCCCTGCAAGTGGATACAAAGTGGGGCTGAGAAAAACCAAACCTTCTGTTTTTTAGGGAAGTGTTTTCACAGTCAGAAAAATCCACAGATACATTCCTGAAGAATATACATCTGAAGTCTGACGCGTTCCCTTTTCCCCCAGAAATCCCCAAAGAGGGGGAAGAGCAAGAATAGATGGGAGACTGACACTCAGGTATGTCTAAAGGTCAACAAACGTATTGTATTTTATTTGAAAATGAGGTAGAAATAGATTGTAAACCTGATTTACCCTCCCTCACAGCAACCTACCTGCAGCCCAGACCCAAGCTCTTTAGCTGCTTGTACACAAAGACCCAATAAAAAGTCCAAACTCAAACTGACATGAATTGGGATAAACAGAGGAATATTGTATTCTTATAATTTTATCCGTCTTGAGAAGGAACTCTGCTTATTCAGGAGGCATCTGTGTTTTGCAGTGTTCTGGAAATGGGATTTTATGTATCATCATATATACATAGTTTTCAAAAAAATGGTGAGTGGGAACTCAGTATTACTCGGTCCCTGATCTCTCCAGCTTTGCAAATTAGTAATTTCAAGTGGCATTAAATGAAAATCTATCTGGTTAGCCCTGACCTAGTCTCTTGGAAAGCCACCACTACTGCTGCAAAGAGTGCAACCTTCAGTCACTTGCATTAAAAACAGTATGAAAGTTAGGAATGTTTAGAACTAAACTTAATTAGGGGTGATCATATTTGGCAGGATGAACGACGATGCAGAAAAGAAAGTGTTTCTAATTTCATTACAAGATACAGTCTGAAAATAGTTTTCCTTAACACTGCAAGTATGTGATCTTCTGTAACACTCTCTTGTTGTTTCTTACTTACAGAGTCATGGATGTGGTTTGTGCCGTGTTTTTCTTGTTGGGAAGCAAAGTATTAGTATAATTTGTAATAACCACCTTCAGTACCTTTCCCATTTAGAGTGTTACCTTCACTCCTTGAAACTCTGAACCTATTGAACTGTCCTTTAAAATATGCATATCTGAACCTACACATTTATTCAGACATAAAGCATGTTTGGGACTGCAACGCACTGACTAGATTTCATCTCTTGGCAGTTGCTTTACAGTTTGCTTACATTCTGTTCAAAAACATTTTGTTTACTGTAAATGCTAGTCATGGACAAACAAAGATGCCATTTTTTATGCTGGTCACACAAAATGATATACGGAGTCCTACATAATGCTGCCCATTGAGCAAGGAATGTTTTGTATTAGGTTGTTTTAAGTAGAGGTTGTTTATGTAAAGTAAATAAATTTCATGCCTCACCATGTGATGATAATGTGACATTCCGTCTGCATCAAGCCGCAGAACAGTCATAAGCATAACTAATTAAAAATAATTATGAAAAACCACATCCAACACTAAAAGGCAAAGTAAAACATCTCTGAATGCTTCCCTTTTATCACATACTTCTTCGCCTCTACTACTACTGTATTTTCAAGACAGCAAAATTGAATTTATGCTTTACTAAAGCAAAATTGACACTGAAACTTCATCACAATTGGTCAACTTAAACTCATAATTCTATTTTCCATCCTCCTTTCACAAAATGTCTCACTTCTCATCTAACAAGTCTGCATATACGTTTAGCATTAGGGGCTAGTTTCTAGATGGAACTATACATGTATATACTGGCGAGCATCAAAAAGCAGTGCACAAAGGAAGCAGTGACTGTTTCAAAGTGCGATGGCCCAGGGGGTTCACCATTCTCAGAGCCAGACAGGGGCTGTGATCATCTGAACACAGGGAGCTGTAAATCAGAAACAGCAGATCGCACAAATGAACCAAATTCCCTAAAAACTGATGTCACTCCTTTTCGTTTTGTGATAACCTGCTGGAGATGAGGAAAGACCAATTTTCTTTCCTTTAAGAGAATTCCCCACAGCAGAAAGAATTTGCCCATCCCTGGAGGGGTTGAAGACCAGGCTGGATGGGGCTTTGAGCAACCTGGTCTGGTGGGAGGTGTCCCTGCTCAGGGCAGGAGAGGGTGGAACTCAACGATCTTTAAGGTCGTTTCCAACCCAAACCATTCTATAATTCTATGATTCTAATTTAGGCCTGTGGAAGACCAGCAGAGATGCCATCACCCATTTTGGTTCCAGTTTTCCTCTACTTTAAGACAGAATGCATGAAGATAACAGAAATATCGCAATATCAGTGGTGAATGTTTGTTGATTTTACTGGGGGTGAGAGAAAAATATAAATCTTGTGTGTATCCCCCCCCGCCACCCTCCCAGCCAGGCAAAGGCACTAAAGAGGGTCACGCTATATTAAACGCCACCAACTTCAAATATTTTCACAGCACTAGTTTTGAAGAAACCTAATAGTTGGGGTTTCACAGTCCCCCGGAGTGTGCTAAATACCTCACAATACAGATAAGCTGAAAAAGGTTTTGCTGCAAAGGCTGTATATGCTACTTAGTTTATACTCTGAAAATGCAGGGGGAGGGAGGAGAGTGAGGGAGGAGGAGGAACACTGACCTACGTACACGGTGTGTAAACTCCCGAGGACCTGACTGCACTTATTTCTAGACCATGCCTGAAGTGCAAGACCATTAATGATTTCTCCTTGCACGCTTTGCTGCAGAAATACCCAATACAATGAAAGTAGCTGAAAAAAGTTAACACTTGAGTAGTGCAAAAGTTCAGGCTAGCCTACACACTTAGAAGAAATCTATTTGATTATCATCATTTTCACATACTAAAGGTAATCCAATTTATTTCAAGAAGGGATCAACCAAAAGGAATCGTCAAAACATCTGTTACACAGGAGTTCTAAAAAGTTTCTTACCTTGGGCAGGAAGTTTTCCATTGTTTCTTTTCAGCAGCTGCAGCCCTTCTGCTTGACTTACTAATCAAATAAATAAACGTGAAATCAATAAAATGTTGCCGCAGAGATTTCAAAGACAATAATACCTATTCTGCCTTTTTCACTTTCAAAGCATTTTCATTTTTCTTCAAGTGATGACAAAACCCCCTCCTTATCTATGTACTGTGGTCAAAAAAATTAACATTTTCAAAACAAGCAGAATTTTGTGAAGTTGTGCTTACAAGCCTCATACCACATTTTGTCCCCATTTTTGCCGACTTGGTGCTTTGTTCCTAATTCAGAGATAGAGGGGAAAAAAAGATGATTCCCGTTTTGAAGGCAACAAGAAGCTAACAAAGAGTGGATGTAATGGAGAGTGTCAACAATAGGTCTGAAATCTCATTTACAGCCTTCTCCTGGATAGGCAGTTTTACTGCCCTATCCACTGTGTAGGGTAGTAATGTAAACACAGACTATTTTCAGGAAACTTCATTTTGTCTAAGAAAGCAGCTGGTTACACGCATTACAGTGGGAACCAGTACAGTGCATACACATGCAAAATGAAAACTGAATGAGCGTTGGAATACAAGTCAGGAAAGAAATTGTAATTTAAACAACAGTGGCTGCTGGAACTCTGTGGTGCATAAATTCCACTGCTGGGGCACATCCACCTCAGAAGAGTCTCAGTGCTCTTTGGTGAGAAAGGTTCTCCAGCACCTGTGGCTTTACTGTCCACCCGTCTCCAACTGCAAAGAAAGTAACAGTCCCAGTCACCCTACATTTTGCTTTCCTACAACTAGTTCCAGGGTTTTTACACTCTGCAGAAAACAGAGCAACCAGACAGATTGTGAAATAATGTATAGCGGGAAAACATCACATTTGCTGCAGGTTAAGAAACTTTTTTATCACCTTTGCATGCTTGTCCAGAGACTGGGCATAGGGACTACGTATATGCATATATTATTCACATTCCCTGATCAGCTGGAAACTAGATTATCAGAGGGTGGTACGAAAAGCCTAAAAGAACAATGTTATAGATGCAGAAGTTGAGGAGAAGTAGTGGTAAATGCTTAAACACACATCCGTACCACAAACATGTCATATGGGTAGAGGTAAAACGTGTTGGTATTATGAAAACAAGTGAATGAACTCTTCTGAAGCATAAAGACTGTGTCCCCTTTGGTGCCCACAGTTACCTTTCACCACTTTTAACTCTTAAAGGAATGCCCTGATAAGGAAGATCTTTATTTTCTCTCCCTGGGAGCAAATAGGGGTTTTTTTTGCAATTATCCCTAAACCAATTTTTTTTGCATTAGAATATTTCCCCATCACATACTCCCCTTCTAGTTGCAGAGGCAGTTGGGAAGAGAAGTATGAATACACTTTTTGCTGCTGAGGATCCACATGGCCCAAGAACCTCCGACTTGGGCAGGTATAAATGAAAATCTTTGGCTTTCTGGGTTGTTTTGGAAAAGTATTACAAATGTGCCATCTGTAAAGTTCCTTTACCCCAACACAATAAGCATCTGGTATGTCCATCATTTAAAGACACATGAATAGCAATTTTTAAAGCCTGGAAACCTATGTTTGGCCTAATCCTCCTAACAGGCAAACAAACAAAACAACTTCCTTGCACGAAGAGAAGAAAGGCAATGCAATCAAAGTGCAAACGTTTAGCCTAATCACTAGCTAACTACCCACTAAGTATCTAACTATTTACATAAGAAAAGGTGTTGCTCTTGCAGGTTTTCCTTCCCCATCTGTGGCTGCGGGTTAGAAGAGCGGCCGTTGGGGCTGCATTTCTTTTCCGCCCCTGGCTGGATGCACGAGGATATTTAAGGTGCATTTGTCCCGACCAAAAGAACTCATAGATTGGAGTCCTGGGGTATAACAGAGCGAGGTTAAATTGTTATAAAGGGGATAAATAGTATTGAAAATCTTCCTTACTTAGCGCTTGGGTTTTCTGCATTTCAGCACACAAGTCGCAAGACAAGTCGGAGACACCAATAATATTTTCAAGCTCTTTACTGCCCTCTAAAGCCTGGAAAAAAACCATAATTAAAGACACTGTTAAATCTCCTTCCAAACTACTTACTTCGGCGTCTAGAAGTTATTAAAAGCATCTGAAAGGATGAACTTTTGGCAATTTTTCATAAGCTGTACGTGAGGCATGAGACCCCAGCTCACAGAAAGTCTAAGGGACTAAGAAGTTTCAGAGGGTAAGAACATAACCCTACTTTTGAAAACTGCATTCAGGTGCCTTTGAAAGTGTTACTTAAAAATCTCTCGTTATTTACGCTTCATTGGTAAGTCTTCAGCTGTTTAAACAGATTAACACTTGATCCCCAGGAAAGCAATCTTGGCACATGTACAAGCTGGCTATAATATGTTAGTAAAATGGAAATCTACAAGCATTTAAGGTTCTACTGAACACACTCCTCAGGATTTCATGGTAGATCTAAAAACATACACTATCATTCTCAGGAGAAATAGAAAGGATTTTTCAATAGACGTTTCTAAATAATAATTTCAATTAAAATATTTTAAATTAGTATCAGCCTTTTTTGTAAATAAAACATTGTCAGAGCACTTACGCAAGTAAAATAAATCAATAAAATGCTTTGAGAACACTGAATTATTTCTCAGATATTGATATACAGCAGCCAACCTTGTGCTAAATTTATTCAGGAAACAAAATGTGAATAAACGAGAAAAGTGATTTGCATTTTAGCATGTATTAAACAGACTATTAAATGATGATACATTAGTGGTAAATTAAATACTACAATGACTTCAACACAAAGGGATATTTAATCTTCAAGAACATAAAAATCTGCAGTAGTAATTCATACTTCAAGTTATAAATAATAGTTGAGAACGACTTCATATGCTTTTATTCATGTACAAAATGAGGAGTGATACAAATTAAAAATGGTGTATTTGGAAAAGCAACTCCTGTAGTTTAAAAAAACCCCAAACTTCTAAATTCTGGGATTTTTTTTGCATTTTCTGGATTTCCAAGTCAAACCTGTCCAGTTTCAAGAATTTAATTTGCTTCCCTATTTCTTTAAACTCAAACGTTGCATACAAGATTTGCAATTTTATTTCAAACCCTATATCAAGGGTACATTGAAAAAAATAAATCAGTGTAAACCAGACCTGTAGACTTGTCAGATTTGCTCTTATTTTCAGAATTCTGGCCAATGAACTTTTCACTTTGGACTGCAATTCCATGAACCTGCATAAAAAGTTAAAATAAAACAATTTTAGTCAGCCACGTCACTACTCGGTGAAAAACAGTGTTTACAAGGTTTCCCAGAGTTTCTGCACATTGTAATCGGGATGGATCTCGATAAGCTGTGAACAGATGGGCTGTGCAACCACATTGTGTCATGTAACGCCAAATACGTCTTACCTTTAGTTAGGATTTATATGTGAACTGCCAAAACCAAAATCCTAATTTTAAGGGTAGGAACTCAGGTTTAGCAATATTAGAGGATTTTCTTATGATGGTGTAGGAAAACAATGGTAAAACCAGGAATTTAACTCATTTGGTAGTGGGTTAAGCCCAACAGGGACAACATTGCATGGTATTTGTTCAGCTTTGTTGTACTGTCTTCCCTTTTAAGCCACAAATATATTTTATTACCAGCTTTCAGAGTTAAATGGGTTTTGCAATAAAAATTAAAATAATATACAATCAGATTAGGTCTAAGTGGCAGACTTTAATGCATGATTACAGATTTGCACTGAATATGTATTGAAAAAATTCCTGCAGTGGATGTTTAGGCTATTTTCTCTTTGAAACATTTAAACATGCAAATCAAATGGAGACAACAGAGAAATAATCCATTTACTGCTTCCCACAGAAGGAGAATCACCCTAATAGGAACCCCCAAATTTAGAAACAATATGAGAAAAACTTATCACTGTTGCGTTTCAACACGGGAGCAGAAGGCTATGCAGAAAAGAAAATGCTATTGTCATTTGATATCATTTTGATATTGCATTGTACAATATATTTTCCACTGCTAAAAATAAATTGTATGGAAATTCACATAAATATTACTGTGTAGGTGTTAGTTTATAAATGTGTTTTACTGGCATGTCACTAACTGCTAGTCTTCTGCAAATCTTGCAATTTTTTTTTAAAACATACTGAATTATTGAATGCAAACATTTACACGTCAATGAAGACTATGATTACTCAAATTGTTCCGCAATTCAAGGTTACTGCCACTAAGAAACGAGCCTATATGTCTTGACCAAGGGATTTACTGAACCACAAAACCTCTCTAATTAATCAGTTTACAGTTTTCCACTGGTATAACTGAAGGCATCCATTACAAGAGAAAAAACCTGGCCAACAAAGGAGTATGTGGGCAGCGGAGGTTTGCATTACACCAATAGGCGAGCTCTTGGTGATAAACTGGGGTTATAGGAAACACACTGCAGATTTTGGAGTGAAAGTGTGCCAGACCTACAGACAGGAGAATTTACATTAAAATTTGATTTGGATGCGCAGGCACCAGGCCTGAATGAAATACTGGACAGTCACGTTACACAGAATGATTAAAAATACATGTATAATGTTGTAGAGGAGAGAAGAGATGTGGTATAGCCATGTTGATGCTGAGCTGTGAATTAGACTTTCTCGGATAGATATCAAAGCTGTGTGTCAGGATTCTGCCAGAGGAGAAGTTGAAGCATCAACTAAAAAGGCAGAACAACACAACAGGATAAAAAGATTTCCAGAACAAAAACGTAGACAGTGTTGAAGAAGAGTAAGAAATTTTTTTAAAAAAAATTGCTAATAAGAGATCACAATATTCTCTGGTGAATGCAGTTTCAGTTGAGTAAAAAGGATGGAAATGGATGGAGATTATCTAGGATAATATTGTATTAGCAGCAAGAAGTATGACCACGCTCATTGAGGAAGGAAACTTTCAGATTTTTAGCTACACTAAAGCTTAAACTCTAAGTAGTGTTACTGAACATACACAACTTCCATATTATAAAAACTCCTAACTTCCAGGACTTCTGAACTGGGCAACTTCCCATAAAGATGAGAAGCATCCCCGATACAATCCAACTTACAGAGATTCACAGCTTTCCGCTTTTTCACCAAGTTCTATCAGAGATGAAGCAAATATCTTCTTTCTCTCTTAGGGATGATGTGTTTGTTTTGGCTGAAATACATATTTAGCCTGACATCTCACTGTTTGCACAGAAAATTTCGGTTCGCTTTTCAGCTGAGGTTTGGCAATGCTATAAACAATTAAATAAGTTTTTCATAACAAAGGATAAGCTACCAGCCTAATGCAATTTTATCTATTTCTATTTTTATCTAATGCATTTTTATCAATTCTCCTCCCTCACATCTATCAAGTTTAAGAAAACAGTTTATAAGACTTCACCTGAAACGTTTATTTAAGTGCTTTACTAACTGTGGACTGCCCAAAGACCATTAATGTCAGGAAACTTACAGCTTAAAATAAGAGTGTGCCAGAAAAGACAAGAATTTTAAAAGACTTTGCAAAGCAAACATGAAGTTTCACCATGACCATCTGTGGCTAGTTTTTAATAAAGGCAAAACATACCTTCCTTTCAGCAGTTTAATTAGGATACCTCACTGTGTATCGTGACTATGAGCATGACTCCTGTAATTGGCAGTGTCGTACGCCCCGCACTACCAGCGTGGACAGTTGTACTGCAGCCCCTGCCATTAATCTGTGCCTATACCTGTAAACTTGCCATTCGGTGCCTTTGAATATCCAATCTCATGGAATCAGAAGTATTAAAAATAATTGCTATTAACTGAAGTCTGTATGAAATGTTATTCTTTCACAAGTGAAAATCACGGCGCTGCACCCACAGCGCGCTAAATACACTTACGCATCCTCCTCTGTTTGAGGCTGCCCTCTTCTGGATAATATGCTTTCTGAATCATTCTCCTCAGCTTCATCTTCTAGGAGGTTCACAAGAAAGAAAAGAAACAATGAAGATGAAAATAAGATATTGAGCATTTGAAACACATCAAAAAGGTGCTAGTATGAACCTTGACTGTTCGATGATCTTTGAGGAAGAGGAGAAAAACCAAAGCTCCCTCACGAAGCAGGACAGATTCCCTTGTAATGAAACACTCCAAGTTCACTGTAATTTACTCTTGTATAATTTGACCTCTCATCAATTCACATTACATTTATATTTGTGGAAACCTTGGGATCATAGTATTAATAACTGGAGTTAGTAAAATACTGACACATAGTCACTGTGTTCTACTCAGAAGCTTTTTATCCTATTAACTGCTTAAATACAGCATTTTACCACAAAGCATTATCATGAAAATACTGTAATGACTGAGCAATGAAACCTCCATTTTCCTTCAATAAAAAATGCCTGGCCCCCAATTCCATCTTGTAAACAACTACAAAGAGATACTGCAAATTACTTCCAAAGGCTCTGACATGCTATATTGACAATATAATATTCTAGCTCGTCATATGATAAATCATATGCCAGTTGCCATTATTCTGCGTGGCGAGTCATCATATTTCTACGTTTCAGTGCTCTGATATTTTGAGCATGTTTCTGTGGGGAAACAGGGGGGGAACAGGAGTAGGATATTACCACAAAAGTCCATTCCCATGGGTTTGTTAATAAAAACCAGGCTCACACGTGGTGTTGGTAAACTGGTGGCCTGCCTTTCTGTCGCTGTAGGTTGGGTGTAGTAATTTTCATGCTGTTGTTTTCTTACATATTGGTCACGGAAATACAGAATATAGATTATACTCTGACACCTCATAGGTGGTATGCATAATCTATTAAAACACTGCAACACTTGAAATAAAAGTGTCTTTTCAGAAGGAGAAAAGAAATTGTGGGTTTAAAAGGACAATCTGAAACCTGTGATATAAGAGGAAGTCTTACACACCATCATATTGTACCTAGATGAACACAGGAAAAGAAAAAAAAGATGGCTAGTACTACATTATGGAATAATTATCCATCTAAATGTCAGCAATGATCACGTGATCTGCCTTTTTATAGGTAAAAAGAACGTTCCACTACGTCCACACTTAATATCAGTATAGATGTATAGTACACATTCACCTTTCCCATCGACATCCTAACATACAGGCATTTTAATGCAAGACGTTTTGCCCCCTTTTACCTTTCACCTCTGACATAAGGCATGTAATGCAAACGCAGAGATGCTGAAAAGGTTTTAAAACTTACAGTAGATTTAAATGTTTGTGCATTTTCATGTGTTGTGTCACCAAAAAGCATTGACTAAAGCTAAAGGAAAGAGGTCATTAAAGCAGGTAATTACGAAATATAGGGATATTCAAGACAACATATCTAAAGAGCCATAGCGTTTTTAATTTTGCATCTGACTGCCATCATTGTATATTGTTTTAAAAGCTTTTTGCAAAGGTAAGTGTTAAAGTGCAGGTGGATATCCAGCCAGGTTGAGGCATAGTTTCATATTCTGCAGACAGCCACAAAATTAAAATCTGCATTTAAAATCTCTGATCTGACGGAGAACACCTATTGGCAACTCTTCTCATTGAGAAGTTTCTTTGAAGAGATTTACATTTACCACAAGGAGAAGAAATAAAGACACACTCTTCCTTTCACCCAGGAAGTACCATCAAATCCTGCGACTGGTGTAGGAGTTAATACTTAGAAGTTAAATACTTAAAGGGAGGGTTCCAGGAGGACGGGGCTGGTCTTTTTTCAGTGGTGCCCAGTGACAGGACAAGAGGAAATGGGCACAAACTTGAGTATAA
>JAOXNO010000004.1:32171192-32181762 GCA_028565335.1 Limnodromus scolopaceus
GGGGGGGTTGGACTGGACGATCTCCAGAGGTCCCTTTCAACCCCATATGATTCTATGATTCTATACACACAAACACAAAATTTCCTTCTTACTGCTGAAAGAGAAACTGCCATAGAAATCCGACCTGGGAACACTTTGAAAATACCTTTCTCTCTGTAGAGAAATAGAGCAGATATATGTCTTTGACATGTAAATTTATTTCCTAACAAACCAAGTCAGAATGCTGCACACTGGAAGAGTTACTTTTCACAGCAAGAAGCAAGTTGGCAATCAGTGGTGTTAGATTGCTACCTAACTTGGTTTAAACTCTAAGGAGAAAATTCAATTCATAACCAGGGGTATCTGTGGGAATATTTAGGATGATGTTTTAAGCAACTTTGATGAAGAGGAAAATAATTCCAGAGAGAAACTGTTTATAATCTTTTAAGAATGCAGGGGTCAATACTTTAAATGGTTGATTAAATGTCACTGAAGATTTCTAGATGTGAAGTAAGTGGGAGTGTGGAGATACTCACTGTGCCGAATAGTCATCTTTTTAGGAATTAAGAAGAAGCCATTAGTTTTGAGGGGAGGAATTGATCACAAGACAGGGTAGGGCTTATGGCAAAGATCCTCACTTTCTGGTAGACAGAGGTTTACTCCCTCCATCCCAAACTGGGAAGTACATAGACCCGGCCTTTCATTACAAATATCAACGCAGTTCTCAAAAGGCCACAAAATTAAACACACATCAATTGTATATATCTTAAATTTTATGAAGGCAAGGGTGTCCTAAACTACAGGTCCTTTCAATAAACCAGGTTTGCACAACTAGTTGAGACTCACTGAAAGAATGGGAAGAAATTAGTTTAATTAATCCTCCAAAGGCTTCTTGGAAGGTCAATGGTTGAAAGAGTCACTTTTGTAGTAGTCCCAGGGTCAAATGCCCAATCCAAAAACATAGCACTGGTGGAGAGGAGTAGTAATTCCAGGGAGAACTGGCATCAGCAGAGAACTTGGTAGGAAAACTGTGAATATTCTGACTGGCAGCAAGAATTTGTGAAAAACTCGACTGGGTTAAAACCATTTCACAAACAGGTAACAAGGACACAAGGTCATAATGAAGCATGATAAAGAAGTAGGATATAACTGCTTCTGGTTAGTTTCTTTAGTTTCCTTTTTTTTAGTACATCAAAATGCCTGATACTTCCAATTTTCTTCCCAAAATTTCTTGATCACATTTCTTTTAAAAAAATAAAATCCCTTTCTTCCTGGAGGAAAAAATCCACTTTTGCAGATCCAACATGAGAACATGTGTTGCAATAGCTAGTGCAAAAATCTGCAGACATCTAGATAAATTTCAAACAGTGGTTACTCTATCCTGCTCAGAATATTTCTACTCATCATAATTCATGAATGTTAGTGAGGCCTCAATTACTGCACATAAATTCCAAAATATATGGGGCATAAAAAGCTCTTTAACCCAACAAAAAGGCATATCAAGAACTGATGGCTGAAAATTAAAGCCAGACAAATTCAAAATCAGGCAGGAGAATTTTTTTTAATGTAATAGCAAAGGTAATTGAACAAGGAATTTAGTAACATGGGAAGTGATGGATTTTTATTATTATTATTATTTTTTTAAATAATTTGAATCTTCAAATCAAGACTTAACCATCTTTCTAGGATTTGTACTGCAAGCAAATAAAAGATCTTGGGCTCTGTATGGGAAAGATGACAAGAAAGTCTCTTTGTATTTTTTTTTTAATATAAAAAAGTCACATCAGATGACCTAATGGTTCTTTAACATTTGAAAAGACGACAACCTATATAGCTATAAAAGCAGGTTAGTCTACTGAAAATATACTTCATGAACTGTCATAGTTTGCATCAAAAACTGTGACTGTGTAACTAACTGGACATATATCTTAAAGTGAACTGGAAATAATATAATTATAAAAAGGCATATTTTCTGAGAGAAAATGACATTCAGTGTTACGGTAAATTAATTAAAATTAATGGAATTATTGATAAAAATGCCACTGAGGGTTTTTTTTTTCACTGAGCCAGTCAAACATTTTTAATATTGATCAACAGAAAGCAAAACTTGTTTCACAAACAGTTGTTTCATAAAGACCCCCAGGATTTATACTGAAAAGATTCAAGTTTTAAAAATCAACATCAGCTTTTCCAAAAGAGATTAAAATTCTTTAAGAGGAAGAAGAAATCAAACATACCAAATGAGACATAAGTTGCTATATCAAGCCAATAACCACAAAAATGTTGCGGTAAGAAAGACAGAACGTTCAACTAACCATTTGATGAGTGTTTTCTGAGATTTTGTGCATTATGGCTCACGGGAGATGAAAACGGACTCATTCGGCGTGTTCCTGTTGTCGGTGAGTAAGACTTTAGATTTTCCTTTCTGGTCTTCAAAGATGTTTCCTCAGATGGCTAAAACACAGCAGAAGATGAAGAATCTAAATGAATATAGGCTAAAGATAAGGAACTACCTATGTCCGTCTAAACCTACAACAGTTGTAAACTTCCCTTCTGCAAATTAAATACATGCTGGCCTCTACCTTTCCTATCAGTAGAGTTACATATTGGACCCCAAACCAAAGTCTCTCTGAACATTCACTATCTGGTAATAGATTTTTCTAAGTAATTTCTAACTTAGAGGAGAATGCAAGTAGTACACAGCTGATTTGGCTGTATTAACATGTGCCATGCAAAGAATAAAGGGACATTTGGGGCAAACCCACTTTTTCCAGTCCCTTTCAAATTTTTTAAAGGGTTAAAGAAAGGTTGTCTCAATGCAGTCAAACAGACACTTTTTTTTCTACAGTTTAATGATTTTTTTTTTTCCCCTCTTGGAAACAAAGCAAATCCCATAGAAAGATAGAATAAGAGTTTTCTTCATTTTTCATGTTACAATCCTGGGTCTTTGAGTTTGGGGAGCAAATTTACTTATCTCTATTTTTGTAACCGTAGCAAGCAAAGGACTGACTCATCCACTTCCCAAACAACCAGCCTTTTCTACCAACTTGAGCCTCATTCCATCCGTGAAACCGAATATCTATCGTTTGTCTTCATGTCACTCACAACCATCCCTCAATTTCATACAGTATTTCTTCATTGGAAGCTTTATTGTACATGATTATTCTGTAATCTCTTTAATTTACCTCTCATTTATTATTCAATTTATTACTGTTAGAAAAAGTATAACAGGTAAGCATATTACACAGTTTCAATACCATGAATGAAATATAAGGTGAGGGTCTGGGGTTTATATGCATTAAAGAATGCACAATACTTAAGCCAAGTTGGAAAAAAAAATAAAATTAAAAAAGCACCAACAACCTGATATTTGCACTTTGGTAACTGACATTTCCACTGCAATTTCAAATTAATAACTCATTTATTCCTGTTCCATACTTTCCATATCTTGTCCTGCTTTGCTGGAGTAAGACCCTCATCCTATTCCTTTTTAAATCAAATTAAACAAAGGACATACAAATCTTCCAGCCCAGCAAGGATTCCTCAGCACATGAATCTCCCGGGTGCTGTGGGAAAAGTGGCTACTGGGGACATGGGTGAGAGCAAAGGCAGCCCGAACTCGGAGCGTGGGACAGAACGGAAAGACAACTCTGAGAGGCCCTGAACCTTTTTCTAGGTCCCACAAATATCCCCTGGAAAATTTAACTACAGCAATTTTAGATTTAGGTGGCAAAAGCAGTAACCAGGTAACACATGAAAGCCACAAGTCATATCAGGATGTAAGTCTTATCAGATCACAAAGCTACCTACACAAAGGTGACTTAAAGCCTCTACAATCCAGCAGGAATTCAGGACCTGGGTAAAGGCTACATTTTATTACTGAGTAAAATAATGATAGACGACATTAAAGCTTACATAATTAATCTTAAATTGTTGAGGCATTACAAACTGCCTCAACAGTTCAAACTGTTCTGCTTCAAAAAGATACGAATTTGTAGGTACAAGTTGTATTCCTAGTTCCTTTAAGTCTAACAGACAATAAGGTAACCCTCAGAAGTTTTCTTCTCAATTCCAGGCAGTCAGCAGTTGATTTAAGTGTCCTGAAGCACAAAACTCCTATTTTTCACACCTACATAGATATTCATACTTTTGTTATCTGTATGAATGAGTGGTTTTATCACAGCTTCTACTCCCTTCTCAACTTCACCAAAATTTCAGGATGAGTTCTAGAAGTTTACATGTCATGTAGGTGTCTGTTATTGGCTTTCAGTTTTCCACACTGAAATATTATTAAATTCTCTTGATTATATAAAAGTATAAAGACTGATCCATATTCCCCCTAAAAAGAATACAGCATATTCTTACACCCTTTTCTGCTCTTCACTACTGAACTCCTATTAAAACATCCTGACCTTTTAATCTCCTTCATTTGAAGATGTTTCTTGTGCCCCTTGTACCACAGCCTGTGTTCACACTCACTCTCCTCCACAGAATGATATAGGTTCAAAGTGTAATTTTTGCAATTATACTTTAAAATAGGGTGACAGTACATTCCATTCTAATTCAGGTGAAGACAAAATACTGATTTACACAACGGCATTACACTTCCAGTGTTGCTTGCCGTTCTGTTTCTGATACATCTTACTGCACTTTTACACAAAGCTGTGGTTTTGATGTTTTTCTTCTCCTACTCAGTGTTAGCATTGGTCATTGGCAATATGATTTGCACCATATTTCAAAGGATTTAACTTGCTGCCCACTTACCTGGCTTTCTTACAGCTCCTGGATATTACTCTGTCTTGTTTCAGTCTTGAATACCCTAAATAATCTTGCACCAGCCTCCTTCTTTGCAGTCTATCAGTATTTAAACACTACCTGATGGAAATCTTCAGCCTGTTGTTGCTAATATTTTGCCACATTCAAGCAGGTTAAAGAAACGTTTCAAATCGTCTTTAAATGAAATATTAATTACAGTAAAGTATCAATGCTCCTTCAGGCATTTAAATGTCATCAAATCTCTTTTGGAGATTCTCCCTGTTACAATCTACTTACGCTTTCAGGATATTTTCCCTGCTTGAACAGCAGTCACCTCAGCCACCATATTTCTGGATGTGAACTAAGACTCCTTTGAGCAGCTGCCTGGGAAAAGTTACTGTAGTACTTGGATTTCTCTTCCAGGAAGAAGAGAGAGTCTTAGTTCAGTTATGCAATTTTTTAATGATATCACACTAACACTACAAAATGCAAAAACACTCATTTCTGATCTGGTTAGTTCAGGCACACTTTGGGTAGTGTGACCAGTAGGTGGAACGAGGGCCTCTGGAAAAACAACAAAGAAACTGTAGGAACAGCAATGGATGTGGCAGAGCTAAAACAGATACTTCACACAAACCACGTGTGTTTATTACCTTACATTCCTTTCCACCTCAAAGGTTCCTTCCAACCATGAAGATTCTGTGACGTTCTATAACATTATTTAATTATAGTACATTTTAATTCTTTGACAGGTATCTGTTAGAGGCATCATATGAACTAAAAATCATAGCGTAAATACCTTACTTAGATTCCAGTAAAATCTTTTATCATTCAGATGGGCTTTTTTATTAAGCTTTTTGCTGCACAAGATCCTGAATGCAGATAACCATCAAGTAACTCTTGTCTTATCTGATGGGGAGGGGGCAGGGAAGGAAGAGCTTTAAGGCAGGAAAAGAATTGCCTGTAATTTCAGCTGGACCACTCATCTACAAAAACGTTACTACAGCCCAAGAAACAGATGCAAAATTACAGTCACAGCTGCATTCTGAGCAGAACAAGTTGGGTAATGGTACACTAAGCTGCTAATTAAATTGCTAATGATTTTTTTTAGTGCCACTGCGGTACTTTGCCACCTTTGTTTAAATTTAAAAAAAAAAAAAGTATCGAGAAAATTTTTAAAATTGCAAATTTCTATTTTGCTAAATACCAGTGAGACCTCCAAATATGTGCTGCATATAAACAAATCTCTTCAAAATGACACAGGCATGGAGATTTATTGGGAGCTCATCTGCTGACCAAGCTATTTCTCTCTCTATACTTTTCCAAAATTTTCCTTCCTTTAAACGCTGCCATCGTCACGAGCTCCTCTGTATTGATGTCTGCAGCAACACCCACTGTTGGTAGGAGCAGATAATAAACTGACATATGTCATGACATGCCGGTACCGGGAGTATACTATAGCTGCATTTACAAAAAATAATAGCAACAGTACAATTTTATTTTTATTGTGATAACCGTGGTGAAATTTATTGCAGTGTTAGTACTTTATTGTTTCATTATGCCAGATTAGCTGAGGGAGGTAATTAGATCCTTGACATGAAAATGCCTTTAGTGTTTTCATTTCAATTTTGCAGTTTATAATATGCAGATTACAGCATTATCATAATTCCATATTGTTAGATGTACAATTACATGGCAGAACATTTTCTTCCAGGATAATGGAGCTAATTTCTAATAAATATTTTCACCAAGGATCTTAACTCATTCAGCTCTTGGGTAAATAGAGATGGCAATAAAAATACGCATATTTCTCCATTCTTTTCATGTGATTCATGCAGATGTACATTACTTAAAAGCCAGGCAGTTATATGACAAATGGAATACAATAAATTTTATACTAATATTTTCAGCAGTAATTTTGTGCCTTGTTAAGATTTTTGTAGACAACATCCAATCTGTAACAATGCAACTCTAATGAAATATCATGTTTATATACACACGTGTGTGCATATAGATATATATATACACACAGGCACATATATATATACAGCCCAGATGATTCCATACACCAAAAAATACTTACATTATCTTTTGTGTCCAAATTTAATGCTCTCTTAACTCTGAAAGAGAAAAATATGGACAAGTTTTATGGTCACCTAGACACAAAGATTGCCAGTAGTAAGGTCTATAACCTGTAATTTTAAAGACATTTTCCTTTCTTGTGTTTCACATTTTTTTATACTACACAAGAAAACTGATCTCACCCAAAGCAAATACATTAGCTGATTAAAATACCGTATAACAAAAACATTGGTTGTTTAGAATGATAAAATGTTTGGATAAGAAAATCCAATTCTCCACTTTATACTAGAGATAAAAATAAAGACAGTGAAGTAAAAATCGCACTGTACATTTGTCTCTTTCTCAAAGACTATAAACAATGAAGAAATGCAAAAGCATTAATATTTACATACCTTCTGAGCAAGGGTTGAAATTATTTTGCCATTAGTAGAAATAATGTATTAGGCATTTAAAACACAGGTACAGCCAAGGTGAAAAAAGTAGTTCTTCCCATCATTTTAGCTCTTAACATGATTCAGTGCTACCAGACTATGACTTAACTGGGGAACAGATGCTCTATGTCTTTACAGGTCCCCAAACCATAAGAAACTATTTTCTAGTCTTCTTCACTATACTGATTCAGGAACATGCCAAGCTCTCTCTGCAAAATCTGCTCTGCTGAACTGGATGCCCAGCTGTTAATGGCAACGCTAGAAGAGGAAAGCTGAATATTTATAATACTTTATATCGTACAGCTGTCTTCTAAAGAGCAGTCATCAAAATTTTATTGAATGCAGACTAAATGCTCAAAGGAAAGAAAGGTCAACATAAATTAAGACTATTTTTCCCAGAGACAACTGAAACTTTTTAAGCACATTCCTAAATCTTAACAATAGTTTAAAGCATTATATAAAACAACGAGGAAAAAAAAAATTAAAACCTTTATAAGAACAGTCCCCAAGAAACACATATATTATATCAAATTAAACAAGATTCAGAAAACGCATCATATTTCAAGGACTTAGTTCAGTTTTTGTCTTGGAAAAGAATGCTTTGACTTGTAAGGAATTAATATGACCTCATTCCAAACACATTATTTTTAAATTTATGTTACTATTCTGAAACTGTAAATTAAAATATTGGAAAAATAGAATGAAAACACATCTTTGCAATATAACTCAGGTAGCAGTCTTATATGAATACTGTTTTACAACTATCTCTATTACAAAAAGGGAAAGAGAAGTATTCTATCTTAAAAAAGCCAAGTAAACAGGTAACATTTAAATTAAAAAAATGTGTGAAATTCTTGCCAAAGGGCAGTCAAAGCTGTAACAGTTTGATGGAATTCTTTACAATGTATTTCTTTTTTAAATAGAAACCCATATTGCTTAAGGAATGCAGACTCCATTACATCTTCCACCCCAGTGGCAGCAGAGAAACATATTTATTAATACATCTACTCTGAAAGGATGCTCTAGGGGCCAATGCATTTGCATGTTATACTAAGGCATGTTATGATGGAAGTTTTTATGATGGACTTCAAAAGAAGCTGGAAGCCAAAGTAAAGCAGAATCTGGACTCAACATAGCTGTAGGATGAAGATATATGAGAAACTACATGAAAATCCCACTAAATTATAAACATTTAGAAAATTTCTTAGAGAGAAAGTTGTGGACTGGTCAAGACAATGTTCTTTAAAGTCTGTCAAGCACTGTGTACAGCGACTGAGTTGCAGCCAGCCCAAATTTCTCTCTGCTGGCCTGCAAAACCCCTGCAAACATCCTGAGCTACAGTGATGAATAGGCAACATCATTCCAGGCACGCCCTTCAATGTTGGAAGGAGCTGCATGGATAAAATCTTGGCTTCAGGAGGTCAACTCTGCCTTGCTTTTCGCACTCCATCCTACCCAGCAGCCTGGTTTGCTTGTGGGCTTGTTTTTAGTGATTGTCTTTCTGATGCCATAATATGAGAAGGTAAATCTCTGGCAACTGTGATTCACTCAAAATAAGTTAAAATTTGTGCTCTTAGTCTATGTGGAGTCCCCGTCTAGGACCATGGAAACAAAATTCATCCAGACTTCTAACACGAAGACCCAGTTGGTCAAAGTGTCTTATCTCAGATCTTCCAAAAGATAGACAAGGAGAAAAACCAATACATGCAACTAGGTGCAAACAAAATTCCTAAAGTATTTTAGGAACCACTGTGGAGAAAGAGCACCTGTTTAGTTTGGTTTATCTTTTTTTTTATATGACTTGAAAGCCTTGCTTTGGCTGTGGTGTAGAATCAAATGTCAGAGGGTGAACAAGAAAAGGACACAGAAAGATGCAGCGTATGTGATGACAGTACACAACAGCTTATTTACCTGAGTTTCCTAACCATGAATTTGTTCAAAATTCGCTGACAAAGCTTATTTTATTTTCTCAACTATGTAGAGTATGATGGCACATATTTATAGGTAGCTGTACAACCTGCAATGATTAATCTGATAAATACTATGGGGAAATTAAAGAACTACATATTAATTCTATCTTGTATTGTTCATCTATTATTCCAGGTCATACTTTCAGTTCCTTGCTAATACTGGGAGACCTTTATTCACTTGAACAGTGATTTGATGAAACCACTTATCTGCTTAACAGTGAGACTCTAGGTATGCAATCTAACTTGCTATAAATAAAGATATTTTTAAATATTATTTTTAATTCCACATACACTTAATGTCCCTTCATAATTCATTTGTGAATGAATACAATGGCAGCAGTCACAACCAGAATCAGGGACTTGACTATATTCTTTGATTAAAAAAAACCTAGGGATTATTGTGGTGCATTTTGAAGCCATTTGAGTTAGCTTCCTCTTAAGTTTCTGCTTTACTGGGAAAAAAAAAAAACCAACCCACCACAAAAAACCCAGCTCTATGTTATTTACATATTGCTTCATCTTCAAAACCTGCCAGTAAAAACATTTTATTAATTGGAAAAGCAGAAAGAATATATGATGATATTCTATGTTCAGTTTAAATGGTAGTTAAACTTAGTGTGCAATTAGTGAGAAACAGACCAGAAAAATCAAAGCTTGTATATTGCTAAGTTTCCCTTGCATTACTAGTGTCTGGCATGATTATTTCAACTTCCAGTGGTCAAGAGAAAGACTGGTAGAAGTTGGAACCTGTGTTATCTTTGAAATTGCATGGGGAGCTGTAAAGACGGACGATATCCCAAGCCTATATACAGGCAGCGTAAGTCTTATGGTCTCACCTTACTGCTGTTGAAGCTAGCAACATCCTACACATTTTTTTAATCGTTTTTCAGAAGTTCACGATCAGCAAAGATATCCAAGAATAGCATCAGACTTACATGACTGAATGGGATAAATAAGAACAGGAGACACTACGAAGACATACAGCCTGATGGAAAACTGACACAGAATGTGTCATGGCCTGCCATACCTTCCCATGGCAGCCTGCAGCACAAACCCCTGGTGTCAAACTCAACACAACCCATCTGTGACACGGCTCCTGTCCCTCTTCCACCCCCTTCCACACAGCTTCACAGGCTTTATCCATGGGGTGTGTGGAGATAAACAATTCCCTCAGCTGGGGAAGCCGGGAACAGACACAGAATCTTAGAATGGTTTGGGTTGGATCCTTGGGTCCCTTGGTTGGGACCTTAGAGATCACCTCCCTCCCACCCCCCCTGCAGGGACACCTCCCACCAGAGCAGGTTGCTCCAAGCCCCCTCCAACCTGGCCTTGAACCCCTCCAGGGATGGGGCA
>JAOXNO010000004.1:32181893-32196101 GCA_028565335.1 Limnodromus scolopaceus
CCCCCAACTCTCTCAGCCTGTCCTCCCAGCAGAGGGGCTCCAGCCCTCCCAGCATCTCCGGGGCCTCCTCTGGCCCCTCTCCAACAGCTCCATGTCCTTCCTGTGCTGAGGGCCCCAGAGCTGGAGGCAGCACCTCAGGAACACGTAACATATATAAAGTATTACCCGTGCCAAGGGGCATCGCCCACCCAAACTCTGCCAGGACAAGGCCCTGCCCCGAGGAACAACCATCTTAACTATTTCCCGGTCCCATCCAACAACTGGAAAACAGAGCTAGAAACACAGCCCACCCTTCCCCTGGCAGCCGCCTGCTCCTCCCCTCTCCGGGACAACCCGAGGCGCTCATTTCTCCTCAGGGAAGGAGCTCCCCGCCACAGAGCAGCCAGCGGTCGCCGGGGAGGAGCGCTCCGCCTCACCGCGTCCCGCACGGGCCCTGGCTCCACCGCCCGCCCCGCTCCGGCGGCTCCTGGCGGGGAGGAGGAGAGCGGCGCCCAGAGCCGAGCTCGGCCGCCCTTACTCGATACCTACGACATTACGGCGCCTGGAGCCGCTCCCGCCGCCTTTTTGCAGAGCTCCCGCCTCCCGCCGCCGCCGTGCACCGGCCAAACGCCGCCGGCTGGAAACGGCGCTGAGAGGGCGGGACGCGGGCCCCGGCTCGGGCGGGCCGAGGGCCCTGGTTCCCTAGGCCCTGCTCCCGGTGCTGTGTGGCGGTATGAGCCGGGCCGGTGGCGGTCTTTTCCCCCTCGGGAAGGTTTGTGCTGGGCTGGGAGGTGAGGCGAGGCCAAAGCCGGCCCCTCAGGGCTGCTGGAGGCGCCGGGCAGGGCGGGAGAGTTCATTCCCTACCTGAGAGGATAGGGTAAAAGGGATTGTAATGTTTTTTGTGTGATGGTGGGTGGTAAATTTTGCTCAAGAAGATGCCTGCGCCCATCGGAGAGGGAGGTAATGAAGTTCATGTGGTAAAAGTTTCCTCATTTCAGGTGAGCGAGGCCTGAGTGCTTGGGCTCGGAAGGTTAAGAAGCTCCAGAGAGAAGTTTCCCCCGTTTTTTGCTGTGGACAGAGGTGAACCACGGCCTCAGAAAGGTCAGTATTGCCAAGAAGGGTATGACTTAATTCCTGCTCGGAAGACGCTTTTTATTTGTAAGAATCATCGAACTAGAATTGAAAGCAATAGTTGGGCTGTATTGTGCTCCCTCAGCAGCTGAGGCCGGGTTGCTCCCTTCTGTCTATTTTGTCTCAAGTGTCATTTCCCCAGTAAAAACGTCACCACCTAAAGCCAGGGGGCTGCTGGCGGTGCTGCTGCTGAGCCATTGCTCACTGGGTCTCTGAGCGATGTATCGGCCGCCCTTCTTGGCAGAGCCGTGGCCCACGTAAGAAATATCTCGGTAATGGGAAGTCTTAAGGAGTATAAACGAGAGTTCACATTTTATAAACTAGTTACTGGAAAATTAACATTTATTCTTCTTTTCCTCCTTGACTTTAACCCACTTCCATTTTGTGTGTGTAACGCTGGCGCTTAATTATAGTGACACCCATTTGCAGTAACCAGACTGTATCACAGTGTCCCTATGGGGTCCTTCTAATGCCAGTGTAATATTAAAGTGTCAGGCAGGCGGCCTGTGTATTATAAATAGGGTACTTCATCCATGATAAGCGATTATTATCTTTCTTTCCCAAGTGTAAAAGACCTATATAACTCAAGAAGGTGCGAGTGATTTAGGCCTCCTGAGTAAAAATCCAATGAGTCCTGAAGGGGACCCTATGATGTCGTTGTCTTGTTGCTGAACTTGAGATATTCAATTTATTATACTGGAATATATTTTCTGAAGTCAACATTGGATAAAATAATATGAGAGGCTGTTAGACCAACTGTACAACACGATTTAGTGTCCCTCTGTGATGGCCTTCTAAAAACCTTAATCACCCTTGGTAAAAGCAGAAAGCTGCTGTTAAAGTTTAGTGGCCGTTGGATAGCAAACAGAATTAGTTACTGCTCTGAAACATTTTAATAATTTAACAAAAATGCATTTCAAATTTTTTCATTGTTTTACAGTTGTATGGATAGTGTATGTAAAAGATTTGTTACACAGTTTTATGCACATTCTTAGCTTCAGATGTATTTATTAATTATATTTAGATAACTCTTGAAAGTACAATTCAGTGTATTTAACTTCACATACTTGAAAGATTAAGGGTTTAAATTTTGACCAGTTTTATGTTAGCCATATCTTTAATCAAGGTGTAACTGTAAAAACAAAAAACAAAGGCCCATTCTGGTATAGGAACCAGAAAAAAACCATGTAATCAATTTAATAATTATTATATCGCTTTTTAAACATGGAATGTTATATGGTGTTCGTCACATTACACAGTGTCCCTGCTGAGGCTCTGTAAAGCTACCCAGTTTTCTGGCTAAATCAGTCTTAGAAAGATGAAAGTCAACTTTAGAGTTGAGGGAGGAAATCCTGACAAACATGCAGTGCAGCATAAGCACACTTACATGTAGTTTTCACTGGAGGACAAAGGGAGCTTTTCCTCTGCTGTTAACACCAAGAAATAAAATAGAGAATCTGACATGACATGAGTCAGTTGTGATTATGCAGCCAAAGTGTGCTCTCCGATGAGATAAGCACTGCATTCATTCTTGGTAATATTTACTTTGTTATTGTTGTTTGGTGCAAAAGTCTTTTAAATAATTCTGTGCCTGTCAGACCTGTGGCCATGTTTAAACTGGAGTGTTTTTAGGAAAAAAACCAAACCACTTTTGCTACTGCTGGTGAACTGTAGCAACAAAGAGAGTGGCACTGGAAGCAAAACAGTGGTAGATATGGTTTGTTCATTAATTTACCATTGTGACAAATCATGTTAGAGATAGACAATGGTAGTAAAGTCATCAGAGCCAAGAAGTGTGCTTCTGTACAAATTCTCCTGTTATTTCCGTCATTTGGAGAATTTAGATAACGTGGCAAGAGCAGAAATTCTAGTAAAAACGACAAGTCCTAGTGATTTACTTCTAAATGTGGATAGCAATGGTTTGTATCTCAGATAACTTGAAAATTTGTTTTTATGCTTTCAAATAACATGGTTATGTAATCATTGTGATATAAAATGTCTGAAATTAAAATAAAATACAATAAAATGAAACTTTTAACTGCCAATAAAGAATAAATTGTGGGTAATAAGTAGAACTCAAGTTCTTTCTGTTTGCAGATCTCATGGTGCCTACCTACAAGCATAGATATGTATTCCCATCCTGGATTTAGAGAACGGAAAACGTATGACCTAGCTGTTAGGATAATTTGTGTTAGTCTGTGTTTGAGAGGATAAAGCAGAGACATTATTAAACAGGCAAGAAAGTAACAAATTCTAACTGTAATTGTATTCTTCACAGAATGGCCGGCAGTCCTGAGAATAACGCCTCCCTCTCCGTTCAGAAAGTCACACGCTCAGACAGTTCCCAAGCAAAGAAGTCCCAGCATGCAGAAGAAGCAATCTTTTACATGAACTGCCGAGCAGCTTACCTAACGGTTTTGAAAAGCAGTTTAGAAAATATTAAATCAAAGGAACAACTCAGTTTAGGTAACGATTAGATACTTTTTTCCTCGTAACTGTTGTGTGTGATGATTGCGGTGGGTAGTTTACAAACAGCAGTCAGCAATTCAGTTGTGAGAGTATCCCAGTGCATAAACTTGGTAACAGTTTTAAGGAATTTACAGTAGTTTTAGATATGGTTCAGATTTCAAGTGTTGGTGTCTGCATCTTTGAAGACATTTTCATCCTTTACCTGTTACAAGATATGTCACATAGTGATTTTTCAAAGTTTATAGAAACTACTGTTCCTCAAAGTTTTTCATTTTCCTCAAATCCTTAATCTTTGTTGCCAGGTGTTGAATGACTCATGGAATTGGGAATAATACACAGAGCTTTTTATCTATAAATCACCAGTATGAATGGGCAAAAGTCAATACCAGCTGACAGTTTACAGGGGACCTAAGTGAGCTGTTTAACACCACCAAATTTGATGGTAGCGTTGTTGCTTACTTGAGGTGGGCCTAGGTACTGCTTTTTGATTGTGACATTTCTGCAATAATTTTTTTCCTCCTACAAATCATTAAGAGAGTTGGTCTCAGTTCAGCTTTTAGTGGGCAATTGCCATGGCACAGAAGATCTCCATGATAACTGGTGTATCAGCAAGCATGTTCTCTCAGCATGTGACTTAGTGTTATCCAGGCTTTCTGAGCTGTAATAAAAGTGCCTTTGTAACATCCTAATGATAGTTTTGGATAATCTGGATTTTCAGGTATGAGTGGTGTGAACTAAAGTAATCTCTTTTCTATATGTTTTTGCTCTCATCTCTATCCATATGCCACTTCACTAGACGGCAAGTGTTTGGGCATTTTGGTTTCAAAGTCGACTCAGAAAGGGCAATTAGTGGCTCAGGCTCCCAGTCTTTTCAGAGATATTTACGGTCTTCTTTTAAAATTTGTAATCATGGAGAGTTGTTATAGACTTACATTGCATCTTAAGTAAATTCTGGCATTTATCAAATGAGTGGTGCCAGTGTTTAATCATCTCTTGCTACATGATGCTTGGCTAATATTGTAAACTGTGAAATACTCACTTAGAGATTGGCCCTGCAAAATTGTATTCCTAGGAGTTTTACGTATTCACGGTAAGTATCTTCATTTCCTGTGTTGTAATATTACTTAAGGTATTTAGCAGAATCAGTCTGTAAAGAAGTATAAATAAAAGGTGCAGCCTAATTGAACTTTCAGAAATACAAACTTGGGAGGCATGTAGGGTATGGCGAGTGCTGATCTCCCAGGCTATATAAAAATACAGAATTGTCATATGCTTGAAGGATGCTCTGTTAAATGTAAGGGAATACTGTGCTGTATCAACATTCCAGGGAACTTGGCTGTCCCCATAAACAAACACACAGAGTAACTGCCCTTCCTTGGCTGACCTTGACGTTGAAATCCTTAAACAATTGCTACGTGCCCAAGCGTTGCATGGATAAAGATGTGAGCTTTGCTGTATTCTCCTGATTTGCTTGTAGAGGTGACAGGGCAGAAATCTTTATTTAGTCCTTGGCATTCAATCGCAGATTAGCAACAAAGGTGTCTGGTTTTGTTTGTTTGTTTTTATGGTGACACAGTTGCCTACTGAGATTTGTAACGATGCCACCACCTCATTTCACAGATGCTCCCGATCTGCTCTCAGCCAGGATAGACTTGGTCATTGGTCAGCTGGCTAAAAACCAAACTGCCTGCCTAGGTAGAGATGAAGGATCTCTCGTGTTTCCCTAAAAAACTTGATTATATGGGAAGATACAAAAGCATCCCTCCAGTTTCATATAGACTGTGCATTTGAATTGAATTTCAATTTAACATAATACCTTCTTCACAGTGGAAACCAGTGAAAAGATGTTTCAGTAAAGACTTTTAAGAGGCTAACTAGATCCAGCAAATTCATTTTGAAGAATGCCAGGTGTAGGAGCAGTGGGACTGGTGGCATATATGGTATTAGCTGTTGGCCTTAACAATTTTGGTATCTGTTGGTATCATTTTTCCTTTCCGTTTGAAATTCACATTGTGTAATTTGAATTGATAAGTTCAAACGTATAGATGTGACATAAAAGATTGTTGAAGACAAATTCTACACCTGATCTCAATTTTGGGCAAAGTAAATGGAAAGTCTTACGTGGATCTCAGTAGAAAAGGGATCTAATAATGTGCAAGCTTACAAATAATAGGTTCTTGATATTAAGACAGGGGATATAGACACTGGGCTGAAATTTACACTTGTCTCTTGAGGAGCTTGTCTTTGAATTAATGGATATTTTGGTTAATTAGTGGTTTGAACCCATTAACTTTCTTTAAGGGAGACGTCCCATTGAGTTTAGTAGAACAGTGCACACGAATAAGTGGAATCTGCAGATCAGAGCCTTTAAGCAAAATAATTTCTGTGATATTCCTTGTGTTATAAAGTCACAGGCTGCTCTCTGCTTTCTTCCTTCTTCTGTAGAAGAAAGTGGACGTGATTCTCAGCAGTGCAGCATATGTCATCTCTGTGCTGGATCAGAGTTCGCGAGGGATGATGTAGGATGCCAGGCACTGCCTGTTTGATGACCCCTTTCAAAAGAATATGCGAGTGAGCTCATCTGCCCCTCGGGCTGCTTGAACTTCACTGCTACAAACCACAGAATCCAAGGCCAGGGAAGGTCACAGTTCGTCTGTATCAGTAGAGTACAGGATTGAGACTATAAGGAGAACTGTCCTTCAGACCTGCTATTCCCTTGGATTGATTTGGCTTTAGTGAAAAAAAAAAAAAAAAAAAAGTCTGAATATGGAAATTATTAAAGGATATTTTGAGAAAACGCCTTTACTGACAGCTGGAATATACAGTTAATAGTATGTTTTATTGTTCAGTACTTCAACAGGCTGGAAGAAATCCATCTCAGAAGACAGTTAATAAATATTGGACTTCACAAACGACTACACTGAATTTTGATGATTTTTGTACCATTTTAAAAAAAGAAAAACCAGCTACAAAAACTGAACTGCTGGAAGCATTTGGAAAAATAGACACAGATAACACTGGATGTATTTTACACGATGAACTTTATAAAATTCTTACAACAGTAAGTATCAGTACAAAATTAATTATCCATCTTTAACCATTAGTAGGAATTTTTGGAAACAGTTCTGAACGTATAAACAAAAATTCATGATCAAAAGTTCAGTTCATGTATTTTTTTTTTTTGCAATCTTATGTTTAGTTTTCTGTAGTTATCTATGATATTTCTTCCATTTTTCCCCCTTATAGTCTTGCAGCTGATAACCTGTCAGTCTCTTTCAGCAATTGCACCTTGAAGGTGGAAGCTGGCAGAGAAAATATTTTTAATGCTTTCAAAGAGTGTTTTCTTGAAATCCTATCTATACTGCAGTGGAGTAACAGAAAGGGCAGCACATGTCTCTGCACCGGTTAAGTTAGAGAACAGGGGGATTTACACTACAGAGTCCCTCTGCAGCCTTTCGGTGTTATGAACTTTTATTAAGACAGTTGATGACATATCTTTGCCATTCTCTCCTCACAAGTTGTCTACGTGTGTTCAGATACAAAGTTAAAAGATAACATTTGTCCAAGTTATACATAAAATACTAAGGTCAGTGGTTTAGTTTTATCCCAGCTATGATGATCTGTAGTTCATTGGGGCCTTAATATAAGTTGTGCTAGGATAGACTAATACTTTGATTAGAGATTATGCATTATCAGCCCAAAGCATGCAAATGTCATAGGGCTTACATGTACATGTCATTAATATGGCTTAAAAGAATGACATCTAGTTCCACTAGATTCCCTAGAAGATTCCCCAGTTTATGGAAGATTTTCTGTAATTGATGTAAATATCATTCACAGTAGGGTTCCAGAAGACACCTCAAAACTGTATAAACTGGTGCAATTCATCTCTTCAGTATTTAGTAGCATTGTAGGGACATAATTTTTTAAGATGTTGACTTCTATTTTGATGATTCAAATCAAAGTCCATTTAAATGTATTGCAAGATAAGATTCCCTGAATGGATATAAAGATAGTCTTTCTTTGCGTTTTTATTAAATGTGTGCTGTAGGTTAACAGCATTCTTGATTAGGAACCCAAACTGAGTTGTTTTTATTGCAGAGAGGTGAAAAAATGACGCGGGATGAAGTGAGTGCCATTATTAAACAAGCGGATTTTAACTGCGGTGGCAAACTTGACTACAACAAGGTATTACTTGTTCTGGTGTTTGTGGCTTAACGTTACTGACAGTATTAGCATTATCAAATGCAATACATACCACCTCCGTGTGTTGGTCCATTGATAACCTTGCTCAAGCCCCCCCAAACTGCCTACTTACTGCAGCATGGGCTGGTATATACTTCTGTTCCCCGCACTTTATCTCACAACACACTGTCCTGGCAATTATCCTTGAAATGGTCACTCGCTGCAAGTGAACTTAATGTATTGGGCAGAGCCTAATAGTAAGCATGAAGCCTAACAGCATGTGTGAAGAAAAGAGTTAAGGAATACCAGGATAAAGATGACAATTGTCAGCAAATTTAGCCAATCAGTGAGAGATGCTGTGTCTCTGACAGTTCATAATTTCTTATTGTACATGTTGGACATCTAATTTTCAAGATGCGACATCTTATTGGCTTTTTTGGCATCATCTCTAAGCAATGACTAAGTTTTGAACTGAATAAACGGTCCACAAAGATTTGTACATAAATATAATTTCATAGGAGAAAAACAACCCCCATTAAATATATATATATATAAAAAAAAATCAGTCTTTAAATATCTAGAAAGAAATATAAATCACCTCTTGGATTGAAAGTCACACTTAATTTTCATTCAGTATTGGACCTCCCTGTTGAATCATGGTTCCATTTTTACTGTGCCACTTGCACGGTTGCCCTGATTCACGAAAACGAAAATTAATATAGTGCTTTAGGAGAAAATGCATTACATCTATTGACCTGTCCTTTCCTTACTAATGTTACATTTTAATCCTTAAAATTGTGAGAAGGAATGTTTCACTGGACAGCTTACTTCTCTTTATTTAAAGTTTTGTGACTTATACCTGACAACCAGTGAGCAGTGCTGCAAGACTGCACGAGAGAAACTGGAAGTTGATAGTCGGTTGAGGCAGCAGCAGTTTGGAAATCAAGCTGAAGCTTCCTCTGAAGGGATTGCACCGCCGGTGTCCAAACCATCACCGAGAATCTCGAGGAAAACTGATCACAAACTAGGACCAGCAAAAGGTATTTACATTTCACATTGGGAGTTTTCATTCTGTTGGAGTTCCTGCTCTTGGTCAATGAACAGTTGAGTGTTTACTTAATTTTTCTTCGATTAGTGAGAATGTTTTTGACTAATATAAATTTCTACTGTGGCAATTGCATAGATGGCTCGGTAGAATATCTATGTTCATATGGACTTTGGCTGCATCTATGATCTGAAGGCCTTAAGTTCTTAAGGGTGAGTTTCGTTGACTCTCATGTGACATGGTCCAGAGGGAAGAGAGAAAATGAATGCTCAGATGTTGCAACAGAGCAAGTTATTTATTTTTTTCCCATATCAGAGATGAAACCTTAAACGTTTATCATAAACATTCTGTTTAAATTATCAAGGCTACTTTTCAACCACAATCAATGTGAGAGTTTAACATTCTTCCTGAAGTTACAAAGTTATTTATAAACCTTCCCAAACTGGAGAAAGACCACAGGCCAAGAGACTGCAATGGTACCATGTATGAAATATTGGCACGTAGTGAGCACTGTTGTAAGCTGCTTCAATTCTAGGGGGTACTGAAGTGAGTTTATGTAGCTAAATCAATAATTGTACCAGCAGAGTTGCCCCAACTTACGGAACCTGACAGTAAAGGCTTGGAAGTGATTGCATTGGGCAGTTGTGCCTAAGTGATGTGCTGTCTGGCAGGGAAACTACATTGTCCTGAAAAGAAATAACTTTAAATTAGGAACAGGTTAAACCTTTCCACTTAGGACAGATTCACCTTAATTCCAAGGTGAATGGAATCACTTGGTGTCCTTCAGGCAGATTTGGATTCCGAGGTTCTGCCATTCGCTGGTCCCTTAACCCAAGATGTACAGTCAGAGAAGTAAAGAGTTATTAAATGTCATATAATTATAAGGGAAATCAGCTTATCCAATTGAAGCTCTTGTCGTTGGATTTTTCTCTGCCTATAAATGTAAGGCTTTGTGATAAATAGCACAATGTGTAACTTGAAAGAATGTAATTATAACTAATTACCTCTGTTTATAGGGGATAGCAGAACTCCTTCAAGACCATCATCAGCTCAAAGCTGCAAAGCGTCCGTTTCTACCTCTGTCAGCGTGGGTGCCAGTAGCAACAGAAACACAAAGCTAATTGAGCCAGACACAATGAAGGTATCACGTAAGCTACTCCTATTGAAAATTATGCTGTTTTCCTCTAGGCACATATGTTATTGCATTTTAAATAAGAAACCGTTTTTCTCTGATTTTTAGCTTATGTTTTATTAATAGTTTGTCAAGGGCAGCTATAAACTACTGAGAGGTTTCTTCATACATATTATTATTAACATTTTTATATACTGTTGGTTTTGCTGACATCTAGTTATTGAAAATAATTTTTCAGGTGTGAAGGTTTAATAGAACAAAGTGTGTTTTTTATAAATGAAACCACTGTTGGATAAAACGTTTAATGACTTTTTGAGAAATTTAAAATTTAATAATTTATTAGGTTGGTGAGAACTTTAAATGCTTAAGTAGTCTGAAAGATTGTGTATCATAAACCTTTATATGAAAGGTAATTGGAAATAAATAACAGATCTGTGAGCATATTCACTTTGTTGGGCATTAATTTGTAAATATATGCCGTAGCCTAAAAATATTGATTTTTAGTTAGACTAATATGTTCCATCAGTATTTTCTTTTAAATAAATCACTTATTCAATATAAATTCCTGTGGGAGAAAGACAACAAAGTCACTTTCCTAAGTCAATATTTGTAGAGTGTTAATATTGATCTTTTTCCTTTGTTTTCCCTTTCTTGACTGAACCTTTACTAGTTTTCTTTCAACAGAAAATAATAGCTGTAGAAATATAAAACATTAACTGGAAACTGCTAGGATACATTAAAAATGTGCACCTTGAGACTCCTGTATAAAAGGGAAAAAATGGTTATGACCACATAGTATAACTGCTGCTGGAAAACTGAACTGATTGTTCTCATGAGCTACATTTTTGTTTCAAATAACAACTCTGTATTTGTTATTGAACTCTGAAGTCCTTTATATCTTCGACATTGCTATACGGTGACACTTGTTCTATATTAAAATTTAAAAACATAATCTCCGAGGAATTTTTTGCAGTCTGTTTAGGTATCTGGACCTCCATGCAATTTAACCTGCAATTTCACCTTGTTCAAACATGACATGTGGCGTATAAAACCATCACACAGTTTCCCAATATTGGATTCCTCTTTCTTTGTACAAGCCAGTAAGAACTGGCTTAAAAAAAAAAGCAGATATTGATTGCTATTGATTAGCATCATAAAAAACCTGAAAGCAATCAATAAACATGAAAAGGTGTAAGTAGAAGTACTGCTTTTTTTTAACCCTGACTATTAAGGACAAAATATCAACTTTGTCAAAATCAATGAATAAATACACAGCACAGCGATTCATTTGGGTGCAAATCAGAATCTAGCACCCAAAATTTCTTCTTATTTATGTTATAGTCAGAAATATATTTTTTTTTTTCTGCAGTTCACCTGTCTTTTTGGGACATTAAGAAAATACTGCCATAATGAAGTAGGACCAATGCCAGCTTTACTTTTCTGTCAGAAGGAAACAGTGGAAGTCAAAACATGGGGAATGTCTAAATGTAAAACCCCTTAGAAAACATGGAATGTATTCATAGTACATTCTTCCATGTTCTCCATTCTTCTTTTTGTCCGTGGAGTTTTGTGACATGTTCAAAGCCGTGTAAATAACTTTGGGGAGAAAAAAAGTAGTTAACAGAATGTGCATAAACATAAATGTGCATAATATTATGCTACACATGTGCATAAACAACACAGAACAGGTTTGTACAAGACAAAGTGTTGAACTGAAGGTCAGTGCTCTAATTAGGAACAGTTCCTCTCACAAACAGTGCTTTTTATTTGGAATTCTGCATGAGTGTGTGGACAATTTAAATATTAACTGAGATTGGAATAGCAGTGGAATGTGTTGTTTGGGCAGCGGCCAGGACTGGCAACAGCAGGTAGTGCCTAACATTTCTTGATGATTAACATTTCCAATACAAACGTTTCCCACTATGTTAGCTATTATCTGACAACTCATGTTATGCTTTGAAGTGACATACTAAAATCAAAACAGAAAATCATCTTTTAGCTTTCCCAGTTTACATACCTGTTTGTAATTTGACATGGATAATTTAGAGAATATAGCACCACCTTATGCTCTCTGCAAGAACAGCACTTTAGTATTTGATTCCTAAAGCACTGTCTAACTTTTGTTTGCTGTTGCTCACACCTTAACCTCGAGGTATTATCCCTGCTTACTTGGATTGTTTGATGGCCCTGTTGTAGCAATGTCTATCTAAATGAAAACCTGCAAAAAAATGTGGTCTTTCATCTGAAAGAACAGCTAGAAAATGGAAGGTAAACAAACAGGACAAAGCTACTCCCCGTGGACTATCTGTGAGATGATGGTTTGAAGGCCACTGCCATAGTGAGAAAGGGGAATAGAACATGGCTGTTAAAGTAATTTTTGTATGTGAAAATTGTCAGAGTATCTCTTTGAGTAGTTATAGTACATTTGGGCTGCTATTTAAACTTATATAGTGCTCTTTTATGTCTCAAAGAACAGCCACATTGTTCCATTAGCAAGACCTTTTGACTTTGGTCTTTTCAAAATGCCATTAATTTTTCAAACAGTTTCATAAGGTATTAACTCATTGTTGGCTCATACAGTCTCTAAGCTGATCTCAGCTGTGTCAAGTTCTAAGGAAAGATCTCAATTTGCGGTATATAGACTTTAGACAAAGTTAGGAGTCATGCAACTATTGGAATAAACAAAGAGTGGAATACTACTAGAATGATTTAACAGATTAAACTACATATTTGAATTCTGGAACTGATTTATGTTGACTCTGGTGTTAATACCAACTCCCATTATCCACTTGTTTGACTGAGAGAACCCTATTTGTTGCTCAACATTTAACTCTCACCATTAAGTCTCAGTAACTTTTGTCTCTGTTCACTTCTTTGCCAATTATTCTTTGTGATTGGACCCCTTTTGCTATAAATCTAGTCTCATGGATAAAGATCAGTATAACATTTTTAGGTGGCAATAATTAGGTGGCTATACTGCTGCATAAAAGGTGGCCAGGGACTGATCTCTGACTCTGTGGACCAGGTATCATGGGCAGCTTTGCATCCTCAAGGCTTAAGCCCTGCACCCTCTCAGGCAGACTAAATGTGCGTTCTCTCAGGCAGATTAAATGGCACTTGGGTTGCTTTATTTTCCTAGAACCCACGTGGTAATTTGGGTTTAAGAAATTATATTTTCCAGTGCCATTCTTAATCTTCTGTCTCCACATTCCAACCAAGATGTTACAGGCTGTGGGGTAGGTCATGGTGTGGAGCGTGCAAAGTTGTAAAGCCTGATGGGATGATGTTGACCATGGAGATCCCAGGAAGCCAAATTGCTTCTTGCTGTCTTTTATTTCGCAGTATGGATGTAGCTAGTGAGATGAGATCATTGTTCCTCTAACAACATGCTGTTCCCTCTGCATCTCTGAGGTCAGAGAAGATGGGTGTCCATGAAGGCCCTGGATCCAACATGTTACTTTAACTGGAAAGTTTATGGGAGGAGAGGGACTGGGATATTAGTTTCCATCAGGGATTAGATGTCCCACTTTAGTTTTAGGTAGCTTAATTGGTCTTTGTCCTTTTGATAGTCTGTGCTCAGAGGAAGTGTGCTTACTTTTAAAGTCTTAGAACTTCCTTATCAAAGTCTTAATTTTCTTTAAAAATCTCAAACCTCCAAAGAACAGCAGAAAGTGAGTTGCAAAGTATATAATATTTATACTTCAAAGTACTCCCTGTTGTCAGCTGTATGCAAATATTATTAGCAGAATTTGACATCTAAAATTGGTATGATGCATTATGCTACCAAAGCTATTGGGGTACTGAGGGTGAAATAATTGTTGCCTTTAGATCAACATCTTGGATGGGACAGGGTAGTTTTGCCTTAATAATAAGTATTTTGAGATTAAAATAGTTTCCAGCTATGTAAAATTTGGAATTCTCAGTGTTTATCCAAATTCATGTTTTCAGGATGATATATTTTATGATATTCATTTTTTTTTAATGATATATGATATATTTTTGTTCCTTTAGTGTGAAGATTCTTTTCATAGCTGAGTTTGTGCTATTTGAGTGAAACTTATAAGATAAGAGTGATTCAGAGGCAGAAAATGAAGTGAGAGATAGTACTAGATTCTGCAGTTTTTCTATGCCAATACAGGCGGTTAGTTTTCTCAAAGTATTTTCACTGAATTTCACTGAATTTTTAGGGCTGGAAGGGACCACAGAGATCATCTAGTCCAACTCCCCTGCTGAAGCAGGATTGCCCAGAGCTAGAGCATGTTACTCA
>JAOXNO010000004.1:32196201-32218304 GCA_028565335.1 Limnodromus scolopaceus
GTTCCAACTTATGCCCATTGCCCCTCGTCCTCTCACTGGCAACCGCTGAAAAGAGTCTGGCTCCATCATCCTTCAAAACACCTTTTAGATACTTATAGGCATTGATAAGGTCTCCCTTTGTACATCTCTCTTTGTTTTGATTAATTTCTAAAAAGTTCTTAAAGCAGGAAGGAGTATAATGAAGATTAATTTGGTAATGTTTGAATGAGAAAAGTTTAACACAGAGGAGTTGATCCTGTTCCCGCAGAAATCGGTGGCAAAATTGTGGCACAGGACTGGTGGCTCTTAAATCCATGAGTTCCTGAGTAATATATATTCTTAAGAAATACAGAGTTCTGAATGGAGAAATGTAAATTGAGGATCAGAGCTAAATGTATTACTGAGCATGTTATTTGGCATCCTGGGTGTACAGACGCTAGTAAAGTCCAAATTCTTGCCTGACACCTTTAGGTCATGGACTGTAAATTACCATCAACTGAGCATGAATGTGACGTAATGAGAACTGGTCCTTTAAGAGAAGAAATGAAATGTAGCACTGATGAAGACTGTTTATCTTCATGATAAACTTACCTTCTTCTGATGAAGACATTATCTTCCATTGAGAGTGACTAGAGGAGAGCGACTAGAAATAATGGACTTAATCCAGACCAGGGAAGGCAAATCGAGAATGTCTTGCGTTCCTCAAGGAATATAATATGTTTCTAAGGGCTTTATTTTTATTTTGCTAAAGAAGTATCATTGAAGTTATATTTGAAATTGAAAATTGTGACCTGCTGTTTAACAATAAATAAAAAACTGAAGTGTGTAGCTGTTAGAGCATCCCAGGAAAATCATGGCATCTTTGAAAACCATATTATTCGCAAACAGAGCAGTTTCCAGTTTGCATCTCTCCAATAGCTTTGACAGAAGTCAAGAAGAATCACACAATTTGACCAATACTTGTGTTTGTGGTTTGTCTGAGCAAATAACACCTCTTTGTTCAGCTAATCAGTTGCATTCTTTGCTTGATTGGCCTGATGGAACTAATGTAGCAAAATTCCAGCCTTTCAGTGGTAAATCACACAATTCAGAAAATAACGTGAATTCAGTTTGATTCTTTATGGCAATTAAATTTCATTTCCACTATTTGAACATTGGAGTAATTTGTATCTTTTTCAAGCATTCTCACGAGTGAAGCAGTGTTACAAACTGCTCTGCAGAAACTGAACACAAAAAGGCTATTTGAGAAAATTAATTAAAAATAAAAAGAAGATCAGTGCTGTATCTTGTGGTATATTTTTATGCAGGATTTACTAAATCATCAAATTAATTAATATTTCCGAGAAGGCGCTTTTATCTTAATCACACATGAAGGCGACATCTAATATTTGCTTGGTTTCCAGGAATGGCCGTGTGCGCAGTCCAAAGGATGCTTCTACTTAGAAGAAGATGGTGAAATCATTAGTCACAAGTACAGGTTGCACTTACCTCAAAGGTCTGCAGTATGTATTACCATCAAGCCTTTAAACCTTCGTCAGGTAGAAGGTGAGTGTATTTCTATTTCTTTGGAGAATTTTCCTCTATAAAAATATTTTCTCTCCTCCTGCTGATACGTCTCTCCCTTTCTCACTTTCAATACTTTGCAATATTTTATGATATTGCAATATAGCAATGTTTTTCTCTGTAGACAGAATCCTATTGAAAATCTAACTTCACTTGTCAGACCGTATTTTCTCCTTTGTCATTTTGTGCTTACTGCCTGGGCAGTGAAAATCAGGTGAGTCCATTATGTTTCTCTTTGTAGTCAGGCAACTTCTTAGATTATTTTTGGCCTTAGATTTGTGAACTTTCTTACTAGAAAATGGAAATGTTAGCACTGTTTGCAGTATCTCCATTTAAGGTGTTGATGTGCTCTGTGAGAAACAATACCACAAAACTTACTGAATATTGCCTGAAAGATCTTGTGTCCTTTGATTGTGAATCTTGTCTGAGAAATTTATATCTTAGTTTGCCCATTTTAATTTTAAGACTGAAGCCCAGCATTAGGCCATCTGAGATCAGCCTTGTGCTGCATTTTTTCCAAACACTATTGGCTTTGTTCTCTCTGGTGATTTATGAAGGGGCTTTATCTAGTGGCTACATTGGAATTATTTTTTTCCCAAGTAGATTATTTCCTCTTTAATCCCATGAAAGAGGAGCCATTAGATCCCAAAGATGTTTTAGAGTCACCTGGACTGGCTGTTGTGCCACAGGCTGGTAATGGATTCTGATTAAGGTTGGTGATAAAAACTTCACTGCCAGTAATTGTCGGAAAGTTGTCATTTTCCAATTACTACCTGTTTGAAATGAGAAGTTGATCAACAGGCTTCTAATGGGGAGGAAAAGTGATCTGATACTAATAGATTAGATTTGAGTAACAGGATGTCTCAGTGTTCTGCTCGTAACTTTCCTTTTTTCGTGTGGCACCCTCTTAAACTGTGCCTTAGAATAGTTCTGCAGCAGAATTGTCCACACATTCTGTGGAACCAAAAGAGTATTTACTTAAAAAAATAAAATTCTACTTTTGCACAATATCATTGTCCTGTATGTAGAAATATCTTTGTGTTTTGTTGTGAAGAGGCAGGCATAATATTGGTATGTAAGGAAAGGATTCATATTAGCAAAGGAATTACCTTTTTATGAGAAATCAAAAATATCTTCAAATTTTTAACAAAGTTGTGCAGTGTGTAGCCACTCTTTGGTAATCTTGACTCCTAACTGTTGAAAAATTAAGCCCCTATACTCATGGTTTTGCTTGATCTGATTAACTTGAAGACCACTTAATAGCTCATTGATTGATTGCCCTCAGGAGCTGAGAAGCTAGAAGAAATCAAAGAGATTCAAATGACATCTAATCAACATAGATGCCATTTGAATCTAAGACCAGGCCTGCATTCCAACCCAACCCAAAATAAATCATACACGATGAGACAAACAAATTATGCATGATGCCACGTGTGAGGATCTTGCTATTTAAATCTTAAAAATGATTGAAATTTATACTTCTGAGACTTACATCTTCTGGTATCACTAGCTTTTGCATGTAATCTGGGTTTCCAGTCAAGATGAGTTTAACGGTATTTTACAGAACATCAGATGAGAATATAATACAATTTTGCTAACATCTTTAATTGCAAATATCTAGGAGCCTTAGTATAAAGAAAAGTGATAAATAATAATGTTGTTCTAATAGCAGAAGACAATGAAATTAGCTTCCTTAACTACCAAAGGTTTTAATATTAGAACTACTAAAAGTAATCATTACCTGTAAGACAATCACAAGACTTGGAACAATTTATCTGATCAGCCTAAATAGAAGTCCCAATAGCGTATAATGGATCCTTTTTTTCCATCTTACATTAGTAGGGATCTATATTATAAATACCATGGAAATATCTACTTTGGTGGTCAAAGAAAAACAATTTTGTGCCAATATTAAGCATTTGTGTTGGGAATGTTTTCCTTTTTAGGAAAATCTTGTCATTGGTTGTCAGTGGATACAGCTTTGTATATTCTGAAGGAAAATGAAACTCAAGAAAATCTACAGCTTGTGAGCTTCACTGAACAACAGAACAAAGAGGTTAGATGTTTTTGTTGTATTCCTATTTTAATTCTTCTATCTTTAGTGTATGTGTTAATGCTGCATGGGTGAATTCCCATGTGTTCAGAAGGAAATCAAACTGTAATTAATCAGACTAGAGGAGAGAAGAAGCACTTTTCTGTGCATGTTCCCTTTCAAAACTGATGGAATTTATGCAAGGTAGGATGTAATACTGTCTTAGTTGTGCCCTTGGATGGGCTGAATTGCAAAGCGCTTGTATAGAAGTTTAATGAAATTCCTGTGAGGACCATATCCTGTGGTGCGTTGGCAAGTATTGCTGAGTTGCTGGTTATCTGTACAGATACTCTGTGGAAACTCACTTGTATTCCATATATTTCAAAGGTAAAATTTGTTAAAATTTCTTTCATTTTCTTTCTCCTTGCCGTATGTATGATTTTGAACTTCATAGTGCACAAAATATTCTTATCCTACGGCAGAAATAAGGGAGGAGAAATGGCAGCATTAAGTTATTTCCCCCTTCCGAGCCACAGGGAACTCAGTTTGTTTCCTAAAGTCTAAGTCACTCGTGATTTTTTACATCGGAGGTTTTTGTTGCTAGTTTGAAAAAAGCTAATAAATCAAGGAGGAAATTGAAAACTCGGTGGGTTTTGTCAGCCTGCTTCGGGCTGCTTTTGTTTTAATGTTTAACAGTTAAAAAGTGTTACAAAACTAAAAAATTGTAGGACTGTTATTAGACACTTCCAGTAATGACTCTTCTCCCCTCATCACTGATCCTGGATGTTTTTCTAACTTTTATTATAACCAAGAGATTCACTAGTTTTTGTGTCTTTAAAATGGCATGACACAGCATCTCACTGTAGTCATGTTTTCTTTAAGTAAAAAACTTAGCATTACCAGTGTTTTCAAGTAATTAATCCCTTTTGTATGAATATTACAAGTAATAAAGAAAGGTATCATTTGAGAAGTAACTTACAAACTTGTCTGTCTTCTTTTAAGAGTAGATGTTTGGATGGAAAGGGGAGCTTGGATCAGGAGTTTACTGGCTACTCCCATTCACAACAGGCTGTAGGTTGAAGAAGGTAAAAACACAAGTTACTGGAGAGGCAAAACTGGTGTATAGAGGTGAAGATGGAGAACTGGTTCTTACCAAAGAGTTCCGGTGAGTAATATTCTCAAACAGGCATGGTAGCTATTATAAAAGTATGTGCTCCAAATAACAGCTAGCTTTTTAAAAAATGTATTTTACTAAAGTACTGTTTATACGGAATATTCTCAAATAGACTGAATAGTTATTGACAATACTAAACTAAAGATAACAGAAGTATTTGGAAATAGGTCTGCCTTTTTCATCTTTTAGAGCGGCTTTATTGGATATATTTGAAACAATTGATTTGGATGGAAATGGCCTTCTGAGTTTGGAGGAATACAATTTCTTTGAACTGAGAACTAGTGGTGAGAAGTGTGATGAGGATGCATGGGCTGTGTGCAAGGGTAAGTTCATTACGGCTATCAATCTACTTGCAAGCTGTTGTTTGTAGCATCCTACTATATATATAGTATAGAAGAATTGAGCATTTTGTAGCCTTTACCCAAAAACACATGCAGATATTGTTCTCTCCTCCCTTTATTTTTCTTTTCTCCTCTTTCCTTTTCCAGTGTCCTGTTCACTGTTTAGCTTCATTCTGTTTTCTGTGCCACTGAGCTGCTGAGAAAATTCCTCCCATTGCTAATTGCAAAGTATTGTAGGTGGAAGACTTCATAGCTGCCAAAAACAAGAGGTTTTCTAACCATGGATCATATGGTGAATTAAGCTGTAGCAGGTATTTGTTTAATCAATCTCCTTTCTGCAGATTAAGCTTTCATATCTCAGTGTTGAGAGGGACATTTAATTATTGTGTAGATGAGGCTTTAAAAATAGCATCTAGAACTTATGATGATTGTTGAGAAAATTATACATTAGAAAACTATATATTTTCTTCAGATGTAAGCAGTTTTTAATTAAAAATCTTTGGCAATTAATACATGGTGTCAGTTTGTCCATATTGCACTGTATGACAGCGTGAGATTCTGAGACTTCCGTGAGCGAGATGAGGAAGCTGACAGACACTTAAGACACTTCCAGCTGTACTTTGTTTTCCATCTGCTGATTCATCTCATCAGTGTTCCTGAGCACTGTGCCAGTTTGCAGGAGCAGTGTTAGGCCACAAACTTCGATTTTTTGAAGAAAAAAGGAATTCTGTGGCATTGCTTGAAGCTTGCAAAGGCCTTGAGAATACACAGATTTATCTGGTAACAGGGTTAGGAGAATGCAACCACTGGTGACTGTAAGGCTGCCCTAATAATACAGTGCATGAAAGCAGTGACTTTCAAAGCGTGGGGATTTTAGCTGCAGTGAGTGGACAAATGGGAAATTTAGAAGCCATTGTATGAAAAGCAGAAATTTCTATAAGAAATACAGTTTTTCTGCAACTTATTTCTGAAATGCCAGTATGGCATGTCATTATCTATTGGCCCGTGTCACGTTGCTGTCTGTGGTAGGCTGTGACGCATTGCCTAATTTGGGCCAAAATACTTTAAATCTGTTTCTACAGTCCTACTGTTTCTCCCCAAAACACACTAATAAGGTATCGGACCTTTTCCTGAACGATGGAAAGCTCATACAAAAATGCTTTTCTATAAATGAATTTCTTTCATCCCTGTACGTGCTTTTCCACGCTTGATGAGTTTGTCTGTGTTATGGCTCTGTGCACTGGTCTCAACATGAGTAGCGGGGGTGAATGCCTGTGTGAAGCGTACAAGAGAGGAAAGAAGAGAATATGGTGAATGTTTTACCAGGTTATTAATCAGTTGAAGGGTTCAGACGAATATCATAAATTTTGACACCAAAGTTCAAGCCATTTATTATAGCATCTGTACCCTCAGATAGATTTATTAAATTGGTAATCCCTTTTTAATAATATATAGTAAAGATTTAGCATTGTTATGAAGATGAGAAAACCATTTTTAAAAATCTCTGACACAAGGACATTTCAATTATGTGTTTGCTGACATTAGAGTGGTCGATCTATGATATTCTATCAAGAGAGGGGTGTTAGGATTACTGGCATTTTATTGCTTTTTAGGAACTAAGTAAATCATTTATATATCAAGGACCTCAAGCACTAAGGGTGCTCTCTCCAGCAGACTTTAATTTCCCATTCCTAATATACACCATACTGCCAATCTCAGCCACAACAGACACTGCTAGCAAAAAAGAATCAATATGAACTCTGTTTTGAAATCTCACCCTCTTTTGCGTTGTACAAGGGACCAGCTGTTTCTAGTCATTACCTAAAATCTATAGGGACACTGCAAAGAGCGCGTCTCTGGTCAAGGACATTCCCAAATAATATTGGAGAGCCTGAAGCTGCAAAATGACTCCATCTTTTAAACCTTGTTAACGTAAATGGGAGTTTGGCTTCAGAAGGAGAAAGGGTGTTTGTAGAGAGAACAGATGTTTAAGTGCTACCTCATATTTCTTTTTAAACAGAGAATTTTGATATGAAGAAGAACAAACTAACAAGACAAGGATTTATGGATTTGAATCTCATGGAAGCCAATGACCGTGAAGGGGATCCTAGTGACCTTTGGGTCACTTTATTGTCTCTGGGCTACAATAAAGCATTAGAGATGACAGAGGTATGGTAGCCGTATCGCAAAAATAACTGCTTCACATACAGCTTGCTGCACATGTTTAACTGCAGTACTGTTTCTGTCTGTCATAAATTGATTTCAGTACGTTACTGATCCAGTCCAAACAGTTAAGAGAGGGTTTACACTGTGACTTTCAGTCATTATGGTATCCTGTTTCTTAGGATAACACTGACACTGTTGTAAGAGGAAATTTGATTTTTGCTTTAGAGAAAAGATAGTACTTAGTGGGGTTGTAGAGGAAGGAATCTTGGGTTATACCTGTTGAAAGAATTCATGCACCTTGCTGTTGGGAAATGATAAGACAGTGATGGTAAACTGTGACCTCTCAGCAAACCTACAAAATGCAGGACTTGCTCTGCTTAAAAAAATCACTTTCCTGGTCCAAGCTGCAACAGAAGCAGATAAGGAGAAGATAACTGTTTTTCCACATAATGCAGAATTCTTAATTTCCAGACATGGCTATTTATGTTACTGTTGCCTTTCACACCATTGTCTGAAGGTGTTCAATATAAAATTTTAATGAAAGAGCTTCTGGTGGCACACTGTTTGCTTTACAGGACCAGGGATTATTTCTCTAATGTTTCTGTGTTCTTACAGATTTATTTTTTTTTTCCCCAGAAACTGGTGTTAATAGTTCTCACTAAAGAAAGAGTATATAGTGAATAGAAAAGAAATTATGAAAAAATAAAGAAAACATTAAATATGCATATAATTTCATCAATTAACTTTCATTGCCAAGAAAAACAGGGTTTTTTTAAATCAGTCTAATTATTTCTTCAATTTTTGTTAAACTGAATCCTGTCAGTGTAGTCACCATATAAAAATACATGTGCATGCAACAAATATGTACAAAACCAAAAGTACTCAGTAAGGTAGAGAGAGTTCAGTTGTCTCTCAGTGAAAATACTGAGATCGTGTGAATGATTTCTTAATGAGTAGCACTTTCTCCTTTTCCTGTGAATAGGGTTTGCAGCTACAAAACTGTCTTTCGGCATATCAGACGTAAGAGGGAGCTATTCTCTAAGAATGAAGATTTTGGGGAGGTTTTTATCAAGTTAGAAATTTCTTTTGGGTATTTTGTACCTCGTACTGGCTGTGGTTTGTGGCCATAGTTTTTGCTTTCCCAAGGACAGTATAGCTCTCCGAATGCTTTTAGTTGTTTGTCTAAAAATGTATATCTACTTAACCCTTTAATTCCTTGATTTCAGATGATTTAAGAGATTGGTATTTCAGGAGCACTGGGCCTCTAAGAAATTAAAGACAGAACTGAGAAATCCTAGTGGATTCCAATAGCCATTTGAAAGAAACTGAGGTGCTGTTACTGAGTCTAAGAAAATGCAAAATCCTGGTTGTTACTTGTACTAATCTTAGCCAAGATACTGTAAGAGCAGAGTGCTTAATGCAACATTGCAGATATTTTGAATCTGTATGAAGTGGCACAAATAGCAAGAGTGTGACAAGTAAAGGAGATGGGTTTATTTCAGACACTGAAATACATTCATACTTCATCTTAATACCTGAACGTTTTGCCATCCAAGGAAGGGTTTGCTGTGTTGGAGCCAAACGCGCCGAACTGCGTATCGAGTGTACTGTGACTGGCAGGAAAAGCATTCATTTGTCCTGAGCTTTCATTTGGTTTAAAAGATTGCCACGGCTCTCACATTTTGAGAGAGCCTCATTAAATCTCACATTTAATATTCAGTGACATACTTGTATTTGGTCAGAACATATATGACAACACTTAGTAGCTGTGGATGAAAATCTGAGGGGAAAAACTGGAGTAAAGTGATGATAAAACTTCTTTTCTCCATTGCAGGCGTGCCCTTTTGTCATTGACATCTATGCAGAAAAATGCAAGCCCAGAATTAAAGCCATATATCTGGAGGCAGGCAGCTGGCAACTCAACAGGGCTATTTGCAAGTCTGTTGTTAATAAAGGAGAGGCCAAAGTAATGGATGGCTGTGAAAACATAATCATCTACACCTACAAAGCGGGCAGGAGAATCACTTCTGTTATTGAAAATAAGGTATGGCATGAGGCTGGCGTAGGGGAGTTTATGTTCATATCTATTGTTATTGTTCTTCCCTCCTTGCGTAAGTTTTGAGAATTATATTTTCTGATATCAAGTTTCTGTATGTAATGCATTTTAAAAAACAAACAATAAAGTGCCTGATACAAAGCTCTTTTTGAGATATGGCTCAGACTTCAAAAGAGCTTGGATCGGTGTTCTTGGAAGGGGCAGCTTATTATAATGAGGCAAGCAGGCTTTACTATCACATAGAATCTAAGTATTTGCTTGTGTTCACATTCCAATTTTTCAATATTTTAATAATTATTGGAGAAATAATATGTTCATGATACCACAAAGCAAATACTAAGAACAGGAAATACAATTACAGAAAGAGCAGAGACTACAGCATTTGCACTATTTAATATTTTCAGTGTGTATAAGAAAGTGAAAGAGCAATGAATACCATTGATTGTGTTTTATAAGCACATTATGGATGAATTGTTAACGGGCTAGTCTTACAGGTTTGCTTTCTTACTAATCCAAGCTAAGAATTGTAAATCCAAGCAAAAGTAGTTGGAAGTCATTAGAAGCAGAAGTTTTAAACCTTTTTGCATAGATCCTAATGAACGTGCTGTTCATATTTAGTTTCATTTATATCGGGAACTGTGAGGGAACAAATTCAGTGTAGTAAGATGCTAAACTTAAGAGTCTTTAAATCTTAAAAGACCACAGCAAGAAGTACATTTTTAAAAGGACAAACATGCAAAAGGGGGTGGGTTGGTGGACTAATATTAGGACTGAATGCTGAGGCTCCTTGGAACTACGGGTTTAGATCTGCACTTCGCCCTTTAGGGTGGATATCCTGGAGTTATTTATATGTTTGGGGATATGTCAGAGAGGAAGATGAGGTCTGTACTGAGGCAACTGGATGCTGTCTGATTAAAATCACTGACCACTGCCATTTATACCAGTTAGGTTTCATAAATACCTCTGTTCTGCATTGAAGCAAATAGTTGCACTTCCCTGAAAATCTCATTAGAATTTGTAGACTGGAGGCTTTTTTGTACTGTAAATATCTGGAAAGAAATAAAAAAAGACAGTTTCATGCATCTGTCATCTTCTAAGCTTCCCACAGTGCAAGCAGCCTGATTATATCTTCAGTTATTGTACTGATGATTTCAATAGAAATAATTGTTTCTTTGTTATTTCTGTAATTAAATTAAGGAAATATGCGAGTTCCTGAGGGATTCTGTTTTAGTCTTGCATATGCATTTAATCAGTGGGGAGAGAAAGGTGCCTGTCTTCTAACCCTCCCTAGTAAGGGTGTGATCTGGGGAGATTAAAGGCTCAAAATTGACTCATACAGAACCTCAAATTCAGAAAGTAAGCAGTAACAAATCTATTGTCTGCCCATTTGTGTGCCAAAAGAAATAGTGAGGCATTTCTTACTATCCAGAGCACAAACTTACTATAATATACCCTCTGTGCTAGGTGAATATCTGTGACCTTTTTCCTGTTGCCATAAGTATCTTCCTGTACAGATAATTTTTTCCTTTGCCTTTATGTCACTGCCCTGTAGAACTTTACCACCGTGATGCCAGAGCAGCAAGAGCAGAATAATAAGGTGCTTAACACTAGATTGTCTTTATGGTTCTGCAACAATACCTAATTTCAAGAATTACTGAATTTACACTCTGTTGTCCACAAACCCTTTGTAGTGTAAGCATCAGAGATAGCTCTTTTTTTTTTTTTTTTAATATATTTTTTAGGTCAGTCCTTACCAGTCTAATAGCAGCTTCTTTGCTGCATAAGGCTGATTGTGTAAAGTAACTGTGTTTCTATTCCATTTCTCAATAGAGAGATAGATTGTTAGATTGTTGGATAGCATTGTCTAAGAATCAAACATTTCCCAGCGTCTCCGTCAAACTGAGATTTATCTGAATGAGGAGGTACAGTAGCATGTCCTTAGGTTTTCTGTCTGAATATTGCCTGGGATAGACTGGTGGTTGAAGAATTTTCTGTTACCCAAGCTTTCAGTTTTATATACTGGATCCTTCTTGCATAGCTTTAGCAAGACAAGGTGTTCTTTAAATTATTATGCTTATATTAATTTCATAGAATCATAGAATGAATAGACTTGGAAAGGACCTTAAAGATTATCCAGTCTCAATCTCCCTGCCATAGGCAGGGACATCTCCCACCAGACCAGGTTGCTCCAAGGCCCCTCCAGTCTGGCCTTGAACCCCTCCAGGGATGGGGCAGCCACAGCTTCTCTGGCCAACCTGGGCCAGGCTCTCACCACCCACACAAAGATTTTCTTCCCCACATCTCAGCTCCATCTCCCTCTTGCAGTGTCAAACCCTTCCACCTCGTCCTGTGGCTCCCCTCCCTGATCCAGAGTCCCTCACCAGCTTTCCTGGAGCCCCTTGAGGGACTGGAAAGGGCTGGAAGGTCTCCCCGGAGCCTTCTCTTCTCCAGGCTGAACCCCCCCCAACTCTCTCAGCCTGTCCCCACAGCCAGCCCTCCCAGCATCTCTGTGGCCTCCTCTGGCCCCGCTCCAACAGGTCCATGTCCTTCTGCTGTTGGTGGCCCCAAGAGCTGCAGGCAGCACTGCAGGGGGGTCTCCCTAGAGTGGAGCAGAGGGGCAGAATCCCCTCCCTCACCCTGCTGGCCATGCTGCTGAGGATGTAGCCCAGGATGCGGGGGGCTTTCTGGGCTGACAGGGCACATTGCCAGCTTGTGTTGAGCTTCTCATCCACCAATACCCCCAAGTCTTTCTCCTCAGGGCTACTCTCAATCCTTTCTCTGCCCAGCCTGTATTTGTGCTTGGGATTGCCCTGACCCAGGTGCAGGACCTTGCACTTGGCCTTCTTGAACTTCATGACATTTGCACAGGCCCACCTCTCCAGGTCCCTCTGGATGGCATCCCTTTCCTCAGGTGTGTCGACTGCTCCACAGAGCTTGGTGTCATCAGCAAACTTTCTGAGTGTGCCCTCAGTCCCTCTGTCTGTGTCTCTGACAAAAATGTTAAACAGTGCCAGTCCTAGTACTGACCCTTGAGGAACACCACTTGTCACTGGTTACTGCTTGGACACAGAGCTGTTGACCGCATCCATCCAATTACTTATGGATTTGATGGATGGACAACTTCATGGATGTCTCTCCAATTTAGAGACAAGGATGTCATGCAGGACAGTGTCAAGTGCTTTGCACAAGGCCAGGTAGATGACATCAGTTGCTCTTCCCTTAGCCACCAATTCTGTAACCCCATCGTAGAAGGCCACCAGATTTGTCAGGCATGATTTGCCCTCAGTGAAGCCATGTTGGCTGCCACCAGTCACCCCCTTATTTTCCATGTGCCTTAGCATAGTTTCCAGGAGGATCTGCTCCATGATCTTGATGGGCACAGAGGTGAGACTGACCGATGGCCAATTTCGTCGAATATTTTATTAAACTCTCTAGAAAAAGAAGTCTTCAGAAATGGCCTGTAGGGGATGTTGCAAACCCAAATTGGGCAAGCATCCAGTGACACTTCTCCAAACCACTGTCCTCACCTCTAGTGAGCAGTTCAAGGACTACACGAGACAGAAATATTTTCATTGTACTTAAAATCTAGTATGAATTTGTCCAGTCACCTCTTGAAACTATGTGAACTGTTAGAATCTGTAACATTCCCTGGCAAATAGTTTTCTCACTAAACGGTGCTCCCAAGTTGCATCTTTGTAAGCCCTTGAGTTATTTCAACGAGTCTTAAATTACTTTTGATAATGGATCTGGGCTCTGGTGGTGCTGAGGTACAGCGTTTGAAGCTGTTACTCTTCAAAGAGAATAGACATCAGCGTCCTTAAAGTGTTTCTATCCTGTAAAATAGCAAAATCAGAGGAAGTAAGAGGGATGTGTAGTTGTTACATAAAGAGCAGCCGCTTAACCATTAAGAGTAATGGGTTCCTTCCTGTCTTTCCACCTGCAGTCTGACAACAAAGTGATTATTCACGTCAACAACGAGCACAGTAAGAACTGCCTGAGTAATCGGGGACTTACTGTTTTTGCTGTAGAAGTGGCACCAAAGTCCATGATGGTAAGATTTTTATTGTTCAGCCCACTTAAAATCTAAGCAAAAAGGAAAAATCATGTGACATCTGTACAGTTTCCTTCTGCAGGTCCTTTATCGTGATAATGAACATGTGGATAGTGGCATCTTCATCACCACTAGAGATGAGATATAGTTCTTGGTGTTTCAAAGCTGGATGTCTACTTGATGTAGCCATGTTTCCCTGTGCAAATTGCTATAAAACTCCATAGCTGCTCAGTTTTTCATCCTGTGCCTGTTTGTTGTCCATTCAATACATGTACCACTTACTAATATTTTTGAATATTCTTTTTCTAAGGCTTTCTTTTCTTTTTTTTTTTTAATTTACTTAGCAAATTTTAACCAGAAATATATTGATGTCTGTGAGAAAGAGACCAAGTATGTGCTAGTCAGAAACAAATATATATATTGCAGTCCTTACGCACAGTGTGGCTTGCAGATGGCTAGTTGGTTTTTTTTTAAACTTGACTTACGGATCATATTTAGCCACAAGGCAATTTGATCTGCTGGTCCCGGTTCCAAAGCTGGGCAGGCTTTAGGGAAATTTCTAAGGGATAGAATGAGATTGAAAATGCATTCTAAATGCAGATGGTATTTTTCTTCGTTCATTTATGAAGAAAATCCAGTTTTTTATTATTCCAAATGTATGGTCTCTTTCTTTCAAAGGAGAGGCTTCCGAACTATTTTATATTTCACAGCTTTCCAGTGTGGATGCATTCAAGCCCCTTGTAATCAGATGCAGTCCTGTGACGCGGGCAGGGTTGGGGCCTGTTCTGACATTGCTGCTGACACTTTAGATATCTATACCCTGATCTTGTAAGGTGCTTTATGGATTTTAATTTCGGCTTCATTCAGTATAAATCGTAGGCTCGGTGTCCCTCATTGCTATTTTGCTGTCATGCAATTAAATTAATTACTAAGTTTTGCAAGCAGCTGTCAATATAGATGATGAATGTTCATCATTTAATGTTAGCGCTGTAAGCGCTGAAACGGTTGATTTTGCTTACGCAGCAATAAATGACTGTTTCATCTCTGTTTTCTCTCTTGTACACAGGTTTCTCAGCACGTGATGCCACTGAACGAGCAGGAAGAATGGCTTTATAATTGTGTGCATTCCCTCTTACGTTAAACGTTCCAGCTAGAGAGTCCTTCAGACTAAACCAGGACTTTATTCCGGTAGTTTCTAGACAATTTATAGTCTCTCCCCTCTCAAAAATCTGGCATATATTTATGCTTCCCAGAGTTTGATTTGTTAAAGCCAATGAATCACTTATTTCTGGTATCACACTTCTGCGAATGGCTTTTGAGAAATGTATAGTGATAACATAGAGATGGAATAACCGTAAGTATGTAATATCCTCTGACAGACTATTCCTCATCCGCTGTCTAACCAAATACTTCGACATAAAAACATTGAGACACGGTAAAAATTAGCACTGTTCAGTAACAAAGCTGACAGTCGTGTAATTATGTTTTATAAAGCCTGGTTTTCCTAGGTATGCGCTTTTTTTCTGTGACATGTAACGTGGTTCCATCATGTGCTGGAACTGTTTCACTGAGAAGAAATTTGCTGTATTAAATTGGTCTGGTGGGTTCCTAATTAAACACTATTGTGGTTTTGATATGAGAAGTATAAAGGGGAGGAGTTAATGATTTTATATTGCCATCTGATAAAGGATTTGGTTCTTTTTTTTTTAATTTTATTTGCTTTTTATGTCATTTGATGCTAATACTCACCTTACACTTGTTCTGAATAATTACTGACTGGTTTTATGCTCTTTTATATAAATAAAGTCTGTGTTTTAATATGTGATAAGGAAATAGCATTGTTTGAGGAAAATGGTGGTTTTATTTTTGGCTCTTGACTGTTAACAGCAATGAATTATTTCCAGGGTCGCTGAAATAAGGAGACTAAAGTCCACTGAATTTAAGCTGCAATAGCAATGACAAGCAACTTCGAGGTACTAAAAATATTCAGCCCATTATGTTTTTCTAGTTCCTCTAAATGTCTGTTAATGCGAGGGGGGAAATATGATGACCCTGACCACTGGATGCTTAAAAAGTGTCGGAGTTTAAAATAGACGTTAAATGTCTGTGACCTCATCTGCAAGGGCAGCGAGTAGCGTGTCTTGGAAGGTTATATTTATCTGCCAGCAACTCCTGGGCTCCACTGTTACTCTGCTGTAATCGTACCCTGGGCAAGTAAATGTCAGCAACAAAATGAGAGCTCTGCCAGAGGCCGGCTGTGATTTACGCCCTGCAGCAACTGGTGCTGGGGTGGCTTTACTGGTGACTGCCTAGTTTCCCTCTTTTTTTGGGCTAAGCAGGTACAGCAGATATCGCTTTCGTTTTCAGAGTTGTCTAAAAGAAGTGGAAGTTGTAGTAAGAAGCCCCACAAATACTTGGGGATTTCTAGCAAAGGAGGCTGAGCTGTGTAAACGCTCCCTGGGGCGAGGTGTGGAAAGGTCAGAGGTTCCCGGCTGCATCTCCAAGGAGGAGCTGGGAAACGATGGGACACTCTGTACAGGAGACAGTAAAAGCGAGCACTCCATTATTTGCATTTCTTTTGTTTATAAAAATCAGTCTTGTTAGATGTGGCAGGAATCCCTAAGCTACCCTTTCTGCCTTTTAGGAAAGGAACGGTTAAAACTGCAAGAAGTACTTTGCCGCGAAATCACTGCACCTGAAAAGACTTGCTTTTGCTACAAGTAGGGTCTAGTTAAATGTGACACAGCAAGGCAGAGAGGAGCCTTTTTTCTTTTCTGACCCTCTTGCTGCTAGAATGAGTTTAATTATTACTATTATTTTAAGTAGGAAGACAGGCTGGCTCTCCAGGGTGGGTTCTACCTTTCCTGCCCAGGGGCAGATGAGAATCGGGATCTCAGTTGTCTCTGCAGAGTCTTTCTGAGTTTGCTCTAAGTTCCGGTACCACCAAGGTAGAAAAACATTCCAGCATCTCTTTTTGAGGCTGAACACAGGTAAAAGCCTCTTTTCGTCTAAGGGGAGACATTTGGGAGAAAAAGTGCCTGTAACAGCTGTAATTTGAATTTCTGGAATGTTATCTTTCCTTTGAGAACTAGAGCTATAATGACAAAATGCAGCTTTTTGGTGGCTTTTGCTAACGCTGTGTTCCCGGACTGCTCTTCTGGGGGCACCGGGTGGCTCCCCTCTTTGTGTGGGGTGGCCAGTCGAGGACCGGGGTGCCAGGGCCTGTGGTGGCCTTGTGGGATACGGGTCCCTGTTGTGTTGGGGCTTGGTGCCGTGCAGCCCACGCCGGGACCGAGCCCCTCAATCATCCTTTTCCTCTCCCCCCCCCTCCCCCGCAGTTGCTGGCATCGCCATCCTCCCGGCGCAGAGACTTGCCGCCCCGCAGGAAGGCTTCGTCCTCTCTCCCTCTCCTTCCAGGTACGGGGCTGGGAAATGGGGTAGCGGGAGGAATCCCCCCCACCCTCTCCGGTGCTGCCGGCGCCTTTAAGGGGCGGGCGGCGGGGCGGGCGCGGTGGCGGGGCCGGCTCCGGTTCCCCCCCCCTCCCCGGGGCCGCGGCCGCCCGGAACTCGCAGCCTCGGCCGGCCATGGTGCAGATCGTGACGGTGAAGACCAAGCCTTACGGCGACCAGAAACCCGGTACCAGCGGGCTGCGCAAACGGGTGACGGTCTTCCAGAGCAATGCCCACTACACCGAGAACTTCATCCAGAGCATCCTGGCCACCGTGCCGGCGGGCGAGCGGCAGGAGGCCACGCTGGTGGTGGGGGGGGACGGCCGCTTCTACATGAGGGACGCCATCCAGCTCATCGTCCGCATCGCCGCCGCCAACGGGGTAGGAATGCTCTGGGGGGAACCTGGAGGTCGCTGGTGTTTTGCGTGGCCGTGGCGTGAAAGTAAAGCCGTGAATGACACAGGAGCTGACGCAGCTCCGCTTGTGTTTCACGTAGTAAAAAAAATTGCCCAGTGGTTTTACCTCCCTTTGATAGGTGGGGGAGCCATCAGGCTTCTGCCAGTGCGGAGGCGGGATGTGAGTGCAGCTTTCCTCTTTACTGCGTTTTTTCTTGCTTGGGGCAATAGTTGTGTTTTCCAGCTCACAGCACAAACCAGTGGCACGACGTGCTGGTGGTGAGGTGCGCTGGGTGGGGAGCAACAGTGCCTTCCACCACACTGGTGTCTCACTGCTGGAGACCTCATCCCTCTTGATTCTACTTGGTCAGCCCTAGAGGAGCCCAGCAGGGACTGTGATGTTGCTAGGGATGGCTGCACTGAAGCTGAATCTGAAAAGGGAGGCTTTTCTCTCCATTTGGTCTTTTCCAAATGAAAAACATACTCTTCTCCTGGGACACCTGATTTCTCCTCATCTACAGCAAGCTTTCTTCCTCACAGACCAAGGAGAGAGCTGGGAATGCTTGGTGGTGGGGGTGACACATTACAGTAAAACCTTAAGAATTACTTATTTTGACTTCCCAGTGGCAATCAGGTGCCTCAATGCCTTTAAATGTCCAACTCCTTAAGAAAAAAAAAAATTAATTTGAGATTGCTGAATTTTTATGGCATAAACAAGCAAATAACTGTTTCTTTTTAAGCCATGTAGGAATTTATCTTTGGTGATTTGTGGTAGCTGGTCAATTTTCAGTCCATGTCCCAGCATCCCAGTATCCCTGGCCTTGCTGTGATGGATAGTGCAGCCTTCCCTGATGGGAAAAGCAACAGACACTGGTTTATTAATATTTTCTAAGAAGGGGTTGGAGTTGTAAGGTACAGCATTCCTGCCTGACTGCACGCACAGACAGCACCTTACATCCCTGTGAATAAACAGACTGGGAGACTTGTTCCCTGGGATAAAGCCGTCGTTTGTGCAGGTTTCTGCATGTGCACCCGGGGCCTGGTGGGATGTGGCAGCCTTCCAGGCACCGAGGAGTTCTCCATCATCTGCGTCTCAGCTCAACTCCAGAAGCGAGCAGGGGCCCGAAGGTAGACCATGCTGGGTAGTGGTTAGGTATCTTCTTGGGAGGGGGATGAATCACTGCTCGAATCTTCCACTCTGAAGGTGCAGACACTCGTGTATGTGCAGCACCACAGCACTGAGCTTTCTGTCGGAGTAGCAGAGGCAGGTCCCAAGGGGTGTGCTTGCTAACAGGCATTTGCCGTGCAGAATTTTGTCTGCATGAGTTCAAAGTGGTAGGACAGAAATGGCTGTGAAGTCAGAAAAATGTGCCTGGAAAGGCAAGAAAGGAAACGGTGAGGTAGAGGAAGAAAACAGGTGGAAGAGTGTGGGTTAAGAGCCAAGACGCTAGTACATGAAGTGAAAAGTTTTACTTTAAAAGCTTTTTCTTTTGAATCATTAATTTATAAAACAAGATAATGTCAGAGACAAAGCGTTAGACTATTTCAAGCAAAAATTTGGTGATATTACAGCATTACCAGTCATCTACTGATGCAGGTTCTCTATATATTTGCACTGCAAAATCGTAGCTCTAAGTACATCACTTAAAAAAAGAGGAGGAAAAAGGCCTCATAAGGAAACACTGAAGAGAAGAGCAAAATATCCCCCAAACTTTTTAATAAATGAACAGCCGGTAAATCCTGAGTAAGTAACCAGAAGGAGGTACGGTGAAGTGATTTGCAGAATACAGAGCCATTGAAAACTTGAGATATAATTGCTGGCTACGTTTGAGTGGCACTGGACTGAATAAGACAGTGCAAGTGTTGCACTGGCAAACTCAAGAGTGGCAGAATTATCAGGTCCTAAGAAATGAGGTGACTACAAATAAAGTTTCTTTAGCAAATGCAAAATGCTAAGTTTGTGATGAATTTCTGTGTATCTGCTTTCCTCTCTTGGAATGGTTAGGGGATGCTTGCTTCATAGTTTTTCTCTGTAATTACAAGCCCTAGTTCTCTGATAGTGTAGTTGAGCAAGAGCCTGTGAAAATCCGGTTTCTTCATAATAAATGTGAAGTAACTGTAAGTCATCTACCCTTCGAAGAGAAAGTTGTACTGCTTCTGTTAAACTGCTTCTGTTAACCAGTAAGAAAACAAACTGCAGAACAAGGAGCACGTGGTAACTTGTTCATGGAGACTGGTTTTATCTCAGTGCTGAGGTTCTTTGGAGGGATCTCTTGATTCCAGCAGTCAGGTCTCTGAGAAAGTCTCTGACATCTCATATTGAGAAATACTGGGTAATATAGAGAAAACTCCAGAGGTGGCTGCACTGCCCTGTCTGGGCACCTGAGCCAACAGTGCTGTTTTTGTCTGTAGAAAAAATGATTATTACAATGCATGTAAGAGGGACTGGTGTATGGATATAGTAAGAATGCGGTAAAATGAAAACAAGAAGTTTCAGCGTTTTCTGATTGCTCGATTGCCAAAGTATGTCATAGCAGGCTGCATTCACTCAGATAAAGTCATCCAGCCCACCACCTGCCCCAGAGCAAGGGCTGGAAAACTGTATTTCTGGTCCTATGGAGTAAGAAGTGTTTGGATTAATGATTTAAAATCATGTGATTTTAAGGTCTGGGTGAGTGGCGTTCTCAAGCCGCAGGAGAAACCAGAGGACCACAGTTTCTTACTGTTAGTTTTGCAACATAAAAGGAAAGGATGCTAAAGTGAGTTTTGTCTCCATCTGGAATGGTTAATATATAACTAAGTATTCGTATTTGACTAGCAACAACTCAATTTGTAGTTGTGTGATTAAGGAGTGTTTATCCTATTTATAACTTTGCATTTATACAAGTAAACTAAAACAGGGATTGTTGGTTTTGCCGTTCTCAGTTGGCACCCAGTGTAGCCTCCCTGCTTTGTTTTGGTCTGTTGTGCCAGGTTTCCTTGATGCAATTCCCACATAGTTAGCGAGTCTGACTCTTTAATTACATGGATAAAAGCTTAAAAGCTCCTGTTGGAGCATCACCTCTTGGGGTGAAATTGTGGCTGTACAATAGCTTAATGTTGAAGGCATGCAAAAATTACATATAAGCTATAAATCTAGATCTGATGGTATAGCTAGCAGCAGGTTGATCATTAACACTGTCACCTGCTATTCAACAAATTTACTGTGCCCCTGGTTCCTTCTTAAATAAACAGATTTCAAAGTGCTGCAAAGTAACTACATTAAGGCAAATTGCTGGAAGGTGTTTTAAATGCTAGGCAGTGCTTTGCATGTTAAATACTAGCCTGGTTTTGTTTTACTGCTGCAGGACAAACAGTGCTTTTATTAGAAATACTGCTCTCTACCCGAGAAAGTTTGGTTTCCTGGCTTGGCTGCTCCAAAGCTTTTCCCCCACTCAGTTATCCCGGGGAAAACAAGTGTTTAAACTCTGTTGCATTGCTCAGCAGCTCTTTATTTTCCACTGCTCTGCTTTTGTAGCTCTACTCCCTTTTTCTTTGTGCTGTTCTGCCATAGTCTCCAGACCATTTCCCATTCTGACAGTGCCTCTGAGCCCATAATAAGTGGTACGATGTGGCGCAGGCCTGGAGCGCCATGTTCTGGTCCCAGCTTGAGTGTGGCCACGTTCCCAGCCTTAGCATCCCAGCTGCGGAAGGGGCATAGTGGGACCAGCACGTCTGTGATCTTTTTTTGTGCCTACTGTTTGTTATTGCTCATCCGTATCTCAGCCTCACTTGTTTTTCTTGTCTATTTTTTAAGAAGCCTGTTACCAACATCTCTTCTGCTTATTCCTGGCTGCGCACAACACTGTGCAGTCAGCCTTAGACTTGTTGATTTACAGACCTTCATCCATTCAGCAATTGGCATCGTTATCCTGAAGAACAGACTCCCCCAGTCCTCAGGGTCAGATCTTGCCTTTAAGTAAAAGCTCCTGATATTAAAACCATCAAACTAAAGTGATCATAAAGAAAGTTCTTCCAAAAAGCAGTCCCTGTTTATCAGAATGAAATGCAGTGATGGTAGATTCTACAGGCTGTTAAGAAAAAAAAAAATCTTAATTTTTGGTCTTTCTTACATTACTGTTTTTCTTAGAAGCAGAAAGGGAAACTGAGGTCTGATAATGAAGTAAGGAAGTAGATACCAATTGTGCCATGAGCATTCCCATGCGGATATATCCTGCCTTCAGATCACGGTAGGTTTCAGAAGACAACTCTGCATGCAGCAGCTCTTACAGCTTGGAGACTGCTTTTGCGCTATCTTAGCTTCTTTTTGCCTCTAAAGTTAATTGGCTTATATCAGTTTACAATTTAAGATTATTAAGGCTGTGGTCCGGTTGTCCAGTTTCAGTGCCTTTTAGAATTTTAAACTCTGCAATAATGAGACTCCAGCTCAAGGGAAGAGCTAAGGTGCTTTGGAGCTAATCTCTGCAAATCCAGCAGACAGAGAGCTGAAATTCATACTAACAGGGGTTTAGCCGTAATCTCCTGGGACAATGACTCTGTATAACCAGAAACTTCAGCTCTGGCTGTGCTGGTAGAGCAGCAGGACAGAGTCTAATGCCTTCTCTTCATCAAGGCAAAGTGTGGAGTAGGTGAGCTCAACTGAATAGGTGCTACCCATACGTCTCAGGCCAAGACTGAGCTGCACCAGGGTCAAGAAACGTGGTATGTGTGGGTCCTTTCCATCTTGTCATGGTTCTCTCTGAGCTAATCAATATACTGATTAATGCTTCAAGTGATGAACTGGAACGTATCATAGAATCGTAGAATGTTTTGGGTTGGAAGGGATCTTAAAGATCATCTGGTTCCAACCCCCTGCCCTGGGCAGGGACACCTCCCACCACACCAGGTTGCTCCAAG
>JAOXNO010000004.1:32218404-32228711 GCA_028565335.1 Limnodromus scolopaceus
CACACCAAAGAAGTTCTTCCCCACATCTCATCTCCATCTCCCCTCCTTCAGTTTAAAACCCTTCCCCGTCATCATATGGCTCCACTCCCTCATAAAGAGTCCCTCCCCATCTCTCCTATAACTTAGAAGTAAAGGGAAATATCAGATGTGATAAAATATGAGTGTAATATGTACATTTATAATCATAATACAAGTTGTAGAGTAACATACTAAGCAGCAGATCTGATGAGCAGACCACAAAGACTGTTGGTAGCATCTTCCAGCTAGCCAGAGAAAGAGAAGTCATGCCTAGATTTTTAAAAAGGGTTGTTGTAAGTGAAACACAGAAAATCGAGTCACCAGGAATGTTAGTCCTGGTCTGGGGTACCCCCCCCCCCCCCCGCCCAGAGAAGATGCTCTCTTGGTGGGGGAGGCTCCAGCAGGAACAACCTGAGTGAGGCTGGGCAGACGGGGCCAGTGAGGAAGGAAAGAGTCTTCTTGGTCTGGAGCTGGGGAATGGTGCTGGCAGTCTGCAAACCTCTGCAGTGGTGCTGCAGGGAGGGGAAGTAACAACTTGTTCTCTGGCCTGCTGGGGACAGGGAAAGAATTAATATTGCAACAGCAAAGGTTTAGGTTAGACATTAGACAGCATTTTGGAAGCTTAAGGCTAATGAAGGGAGCACATTGCCTGGGGAGGTCATTGAGTCTCTGCCTGGGAAAACCCCTAATGAGGATGGTTTGGGTAGGGTTGACCCTGCCTAGGGGACGTCTCGGTGACCTCTCCACAGCCCTTCCAGCCCTTTTTCCTCCTGTACTTCAGCCGCTTTTTATCCCTGGGCCCACAGATGAAGCTTCTCTAGCACAACCTAGTGAGTCTGTGAGAAAAATCATTGTGTATGTCTACTCCTCTCCCCTTCTTTCTGCTCTGTATAGCCACCTCCCTGTCACGTGTACATACTGTGGGTTACTAGCTTGCTTGGCGTTGTACACCTCCAACCTCTGTTCCTCATCCTGCAAGGCTTCACCAGATGTATCTCTGCTCCTCACACTAGCATCTAGCTGAGCCAAGGCAGTGCCCTCCCCTCTACGAGATTGTCTAGATTTTGTGGGTCCAGGTGTTGATTTCTGTGAGGACCTGGGGATCCAAGGTTTCTCCAGCTGGCTGGGGCCAGGAATCCCAGAGCTTTCCTGGGTCTGCTCAAGGTAAACCAGCTGGAACGCCCCTCCTGTCCCCCTGCAGGGGCAGGATGGCAGATACCAGGGCAGTCCAAGGTAACACACAGATTTGGGTGTGCTTTGAAGAGCTGACCTTTGGACAGAAAGTTTCTCAATCTTAGTTGCTGGTGTGTACTTCTCTCCTGGCAAAGGGAGGATCAGCCCCTACTGGTGTGACAAACCTGGAGCCCATCACGGTATCTGTAGCAGCCCTGCAGATGGCGGCTTCATCCCTAGCCCTGCAGAGCCCTTTGCTTATCTATTAATTTTAATGAGGGTGCATGTAAGTACAGAGCAGTGTGTCTTAATTCTGGAGCGACGCGTATGTACGTGGTTGCATCCACATGCACTTGTGCTGTCAAGATGCTGCCAGATATTTTCCCTTTCTGGAATCCCTACAGCAACTTAAAAGCCTAGATTTTTAATTAATTTTTGTGGAAACAAAGAGTTTTGCAGTTGGAGCAGCACTCTTGCGTGACTAATAGGCTTGCTGTTGATCTGTTTATTTTACTCTGGCTCCATTTGTCTTGGCATTGCCAAATGTCACGCACAGCAGTGGCCGCCTGGGCCGGAGTCATACGCGGGCAGAAAGTGCATGTTTTTGGCAACTGAGCAGCGGGGTTGTTCAGGGCTGTTGGCACCCTCTTACGGTGAGTGTGGAGGCAGCAGGGCAGGGACGAGAGCTTTTCTGTGGGCAGGAGCTAAGGAAATGCATTTTCTTTTTCGAAGGAGAGTCACGAAATAAGTGCAAAATACCTGATTTGACTCCGTGTGCTCCCTGGAGTTTCACGCAGTGTTACTTTTTGATTAATCACAGAAAAAGAGCCCACTGAATGGGGAGAGGTAAATGCGAGAGAGGAATGGGAGGTTGAACGGAGAGGAGAGGGGCTGCTCGCGGAGGAGAGGACATCATGGACCTTGGAGAAGGCTGGCCTGAGGGCGTAAACAGGGGATGAGAAGAGAGAATTACTGTTCAGTCTGGCTTTTGCGCAGTGGGTTTTCACTCCCTCAACTGTTTTGCTTGCCTGAATGTCAAAATACAAGATTGTGGCTCCGGCGAAGGCTGTGCTGAGGATGAGTGGGAGGTTGGGAGAGCCTGGCTGCCCCCTCCTGGGCTTGGGGAGGGCTCCAGACAGCCACGGTCCTGACGGGTGGGATGAGGGAAAATGGCAAACCTCACGCAGGTGGAGAGAGGATGGGACAGGGACCAGCACTATGGAGCCAAGGGAGGAGCCGCGTGCTCCACAGTGTTTTACGGAAGTTTAACTGCTCTCAAAATAGTCTTGTCTTTTTATCATTAACTGAAGTCAACAGTTAGTTCACAGTTCTAACTCTGTTCTTGCATGTCTGCAAGACAGTAAAAGGGGACCTAAGCTGGCAGATGTCCCTGCCTGCAGCAGGTCAGCTGTTTGGAGGGGAAACACCCTCACCAGCCTCTGACTGAGGAATGAGAGACCTAGGAAATAGAACCACAAGGAAGAGTTAAGGAGATTGGGGTTGTGTACTGTAGCAAAGAGAGGGCACTCACAGTCTATATGCTAAAGGATTTTTTTAATATGTGAGAAGTTGTCAGGAAGAGGATTATGATCAGTTTGTTTTCTGTATCAGCTCAGGAGGACTTAAACCACAGCAAGGAAGATGTACAGCAGATCGTAGGAAAACACTTCTAACTGCAAGGCTATTACGGCTTACCTGGAGAAAAAGATTTCAAGAACAAGTTATATCAACTTTTTGGAGGATGCCCTAGGTGTGTTTGGTCCTGCAGCAGTTCTCAGGAGGGAATTCTGCTGGATTCCTTTCCAGCCTGTAGGTGATCGGTAATGATCCCAGTCATCCAAGCAAAGCCTCCCAAGATCACAGATCCCAGTCTGTGCTCCAGTCCTTAAGGTGGTCAGGATCCACCTTTGATGAGCTTTTACCACCTCTGAATCTTCTGGCAATTGTGTGATCACCAACCCCTGTACCAGTCCTGGTTGGCCAATTACTGGTGATTTAGTTTATCCGAAATAGTGATGCACATGTTGCAGGAAAGCCCTGGGGCCAGGTGGGCACCCCAAAGGTGGGTTTGGTGTTTATGCCCTTTTTGTCTCTATGCTTTATACGCAGTATTTTATATTTTGCTTGATAGAATGTGTTTCATTTTATGTACATATGCACTAATGACCAATACCTTCCTCCCCAGCTTAATTTAGTTTGATTTCTCTGTCCAGTACATGTGCACTTAATTATATACACAAATTCTTAACCCTGCACGGGCCTTTTCGCTGCCAGGAAGTCCGTGTGAATCTCCTCCATTCAGCCTCCGGAGCTGGTAGGTGGCTTGTGCCCTCCTCCTGTCATTTAATGCCACGGCATTTTGCAGGGCAGTAAGTTTATCTCTCTGGGAATAAGAACGAAAGAGCTTACTTAGGCCTTTTCCTGCCAGGGGGATGGACTGGTGGGAGGCTCTCCATAGCTCATTTTGGGAGCTGGATTTTGTTTTCTGTGCCACTAGAGGGAAACCTGCACCTTTGCGTGAAAATAAAGGGCATCTCAGCTGCAGGATGCTGAGGTTGCCTTGGTTATGCAGCTAGAAACAACTGGCTTCTATTTCATCCATCCATGCTGTCTCGCTTGCTGGTGTAAAATGCGTGTTGTCCTGGTTCTGCAGTGCCTGTGCTTCAGTGGGGTTTGGTGGGGAAAAGAGAGGACTTAAGGAATCAGATTCTGAGCCCTGAAATGCCCCAGCTTTTGCCTGAGCCACCACTCGCCCCTTGGGCCAGCCCAGGTGGGCGGCTGTGTGGAGCAGCAGCCTTTGGGCTTCCTGCAGATGGCTGAAATAGCTTTGCTTTCTGGGAGAGCCAGCCTCAATTAAATTCTCCAACCTTGGGAATGAAATCCCTTCCCTAGGGAGTAGAGACGAGAGCTCACCTGGCTCCTCGGCTGCCTCACAGGACCTGGCTGACGCCTTTGCAGAAGGTCAGGTAGGGCCTTTGTCTCCAAAGGTGTTTTTCTGCCTTCAATTATGAGGTTTCCCCTCAGTCTCATACAAATTATCCAGCTTGATTTTAGTGTACTCATGAGTATAATCCCTTGGAAGAAAATCTGTTAGTTTTTGGAGCAATGACAGAATCAGCACCTCAGAAAACAGTCCTGTGAGTGCCTTCATAAATGGTCACAATTCAGCTGTGAACACATCTCCTTTCCCCCTCCTGCTTTTTAATAACAGGACAAACGGAGTCATTATGAAGTGTATGTTCTTTAATTGCTCCAGTATTATCTACAAATTGTTTCCAGCAGCTCGGACAGAGGGCTGTGGAGGTTTGGAGGAAACTTTGGTTTCAGGAAGGTGATGCTTTAATAAGTTTCTTGGTATCCGAGTCTCTTCTGTATGTGTTTAAAGCTGGTCCAAAATCAGCTTTGTCAGATGCAGTTTTCCAAAATGTTGATAGTTTTTTGTGGTTTAGATAACTCTGGGTGAGACTGGTGTGGGTATTCAGTTGAAACCATCGCTCTTGAGGCTTTTTAGCTCCTCTGGGTTTTTCTTGGTCGAACAGAAGCTGGACACCATCCCTGTGTCTGAGAGGGAGCCCACGGCGGAGTCGGGCTGGCAAAGCAGGAGTCATACAAGCGAACTGTAGGTAACAGATCTGTCGCCTTCCATTTTAAGAGTGACCTTTAACTCGCCAGACTTTGCAAAATAACTCTGGCAGAGCCGCTGCCGTGCCCGCGGGAGCCTTACCTCCCGGGGAGCGGTGTGAGGGCTGGCCCCGGCCAGCGGCCTGGCTCTGCCACCCAGATCTTGCTTGGCCAGCGAAAACGCTGGGCTGGGTGCCGGGGCGGCACGTCGGCCGGTGCATCTGAGCACCTCGCCCCTGCCCTGAGGGACAACCGGACGGATTGAGGGTGCTGGGCTCCGGTGGGTGAGAGCACAGAACGGTGAGGAGCCGTGCCTGTGGAGAACAGAAGATGATAAATAAGACAAAAATCCCACTTTCCCAGCTGTTTCAGTGAGGGACGGCAGCGTGGAATTGTGTGTTCTCCGTGACATTGATCCTCCACAACAAGTGCAAGAAAACGGCTTCGGTTACAGAAACCACATTCAGCTCAAGGTTCCAGGAGCTATTTTTGGGTCCTCAACAACTTCACTGAACTTCTGCCTAATAGGTGGGCCATTGCTGGTGTCAAGATTGATTTTTGTATTTTGGCACAATTTACTTTTTCAATGCATTTGTATGAAAAAAAACCATGGAAGACGCTCCTCTGCCTCTGGTGACCATTCCAACAGCTCCTTACAATGATCAGAAACCAGGAACCAGTGGATTACGGAAGAAGACCTTTTATTTTGAATCCAAGACGAACTATTTGCAGAATTTTATCCAGAGTATATTTTTTTCCATAGACCTAAGAGATCGACAAGGCTCTTCTATGGTAGTTGGAGGTGATGGGAGATACCTTAATAAGTCTGCAGTGGAACTGATAGTCCAAATGGCTGCTGCCAACGGGGTTGGTAAACGTTACATGACTAAATTCCTGTAGTTGTGTAGCTGATAAATGCAGAAAACTATAATATATTAGTCACTGTGAGGTTTAATTTCCCCATAGATTTTATTCAACTGCTAATAGTTAACTTTATAATGGAAAATTGGATTGGTAATATTCAAAATGTCCTTTATTCACTTTAAAGGGGTGCAGTTGGATAGAAGTATGTGGGCAATGCAGCTGCAGCGAAGAAAATGAATACCGCTTGGTTTTTGTGTGTGCTCGTTTTGTGTTCTGACGTGCCACACGCTGTTGTCACCTGTGGCTTTCGTCGTCTCTCCATCAGGTCGTAAAACCCTGATACTGTTCAGAAGCGAAGTGACTGGTAGAGCCGTGTCTCGCTGTTCAATGGCAGAGGCTCTTTCAGCGTCGCTCTGAGCTGCTCAGCAAAGGCAAAACGTGGTCGTGTGTTTCTCACCAGGTGGAAGTTGTGGGTGCGTGATAGGTACTCTGGGAGCCTTTGAAAATTGAAATAAGATGAGAGTTAGAGAGTAGTAACCTTTACCGTGATCTCCGATTGTGCTGGAAGTCTGTAGTTTGGAAGCAGAGCAGTGCACTTGGAAGCAGAGTTTGTGCACTGCGAGACTCTTGGGCACCAGGGTTTTGTCTGTGTTTCCTTCTGCTTTTTATGAAGCAAAGAGGCTTTGCTGTCTGTCCAGGATCTCTTAGTGCAGAGAGAACTTTATGCTGAGACTTGGCTCTTAGGAATTTGTTTGACAGAAAAACTTACTTGATCACAACAGGGTAATTAATAGTCAGTGGGAGAATAGGAGAGAACCTTTTTGGTTTTGTTTTTGTTTTTTTTTTTTTAAATCAACATATTTTCCATTTTGGGGGGAAAAAAGTTCTTTGGTATTGCAAATTAATATATTCCTCTTAAGTCAGTGTATGGGCTGAGCCAAAGAGCTCAAAAATGTGCACAAAGAACCAGGGCTGCAGCTTGGGCTGCTTGACAGCGGGACACATTTTCTCCTGGTAAAGCTGAGATTAGACTCATCTTCACCAGCCCAGACTTTTCTCATGCATTTGTTTCCAGCAGCCTGGACCATGTCTGGCTAAAATCTAGTTTTGCTGCTGGTTTTGATATTTTTCATTGATTGTTTTTTTTCACAGTCTGGCTAATACCTGTGACTGTCAGCATTGTGCTCATCTTGCTTTATGGAATGGAAGGAATGAGACCAAGGATGTTTTCAAATATAAAAACCCACATGTTTTGAGGATGTGAAAATCTCTTTGTGGGTGTGTGGCAGAGACAGGTCCCGTTACCTCTACAAATGTGGGATCAGCAGGATTTCCAAATTGTGCCAAGCCCACTCGCTATGTCAGTAGCGTCATGTTGCAGGTTTTAAATGATGATTATTTATTTAAAGGAAGTGACCGAGATAGTTTGTCCACTTAACTTGGCTTGCATAAACAGAAGTGTCTCTGTTCAGAGGCAGAAATTGTGGCACAATGTATAGGACTGGTGCATCTTGTGAAGCATCTCTTTTACAGCAAGAGGACTGGAAGGGTGTGCTGATGACATGATGGAGCTGTAGACACCAGCTTCCTTGGCCTGGAAAATGCGTTTTTGGTGTGAAAGCATCAGCCTGTGTTACTTGGGGGAAGGAGGGAGGCCACAAGAGGTCTCCTTTCTCATCTGTGTGTATCTTAGTGGGGCTTTCAGTAAAACCAGGGTAGAAGTGTTGCCTGGATGGCTTCGAAGTGCCGTAACCCAGCATCGCCGCACAAAGTGGGTCTGTTTTTGAGCAGTCTGTGAAAGGTGTTTTTGCATCGTTAACGTCCTTAGATTTTTCTCATGAGAAATTCCAGAGAATTAAAAAAGGTTTAAGTGTAAGTTCCTCAGCACGCTGCTACACCAAGCAACCTTTGCCAGTGGTTATTGCAAAGGATTTAGCATTGGATGGGTGGGGAATGACAGCTGAAAACCTCTGGAAGCCAAGGAGGACCCCAAATCAGAGGGCAGGTTGCCAGCCCTCCGCAGCATCCCTTGAGCTGCGTGCGACGCAGAGGGGTGTCGCAGCTGAATGTGACCCTCAAAGGGAAGCTGGGAAACAAAAAGATGACGTTTTAGAGAGGAGCTTCCTGGAGACTGCGTTAATTCTCGGTGAAGCTGAGGGAAAAAGACTTGGAGGCTGGAATAAAGCACGAGACGAGGTGTGCTGGCTTGGGCTGAGAATGTGGAAAAGAGCAAAGCCCACATAGATAGGGCTACTTCAGATTAAATGTATGGTGTAATAAACTAGTGCAATCAGCCGGTAGACAGGCGCTGTGAGGGCTGTAATACAATAAATGTTGTAAATATTGTAAGTACAATAATACAATAAAAAGAAGGGCACTCGCTTTGGGTTTATAAACTGCTGTTTCACATTTATGCTCGTCGTTCACTAGAGGTGCAGCTCTTTTAGCGGCGCCGTGCTCGCCCGGCCGCGGTGTGACAGCTGCAGCATGCAATAACCCGTCGGCAGCGAAGCTGGGGCTTAGCACCAGGCAGTGCCGCGGGAGAGGAATCGCAGTCATCCAGTGCCCTTGGCTTAGCACCCAATGTGGACCTTCGGTCTGGGAATGCTGCCTTTTGTTTGCTGGTTTATCTGGTGTTTGAATGAAATTCCTCCTCTTTTCTCAGTCGTTCACAGGGTCTAATCTCCTCGGTTGATGGAGAGTAGTCTGGTATTTTTTTTAAATCTCTGTCACCTCATCTGGGGGCTGTGGTAAGGAGCGTGTTCTTCCAGAAAAATTTTCATCTTCTGTTTTATTACCTGAACTCCAGCAGCCGGATCCCGATTACCTTCTATTGCTTAGCACAGTGGTCTGGATTTAATCTCAGTGATATTACTAAATTTATGGGGAGGAGGTGTGTTACCCGCTGTGAGTAAGGGAATCTGCAGCTGGTCCCAAGGGAGCAGTGATGATGTTTGATTTTTTTTTTGTTTTGTTTTGGCTTCTCTCAGCCCCATTGTGTCTTTTGAAAGCAAAGTTTGAGTTGTTGGGTGTTGTTTTTTTTTAATTTGGTTGTTGTTGAGATGCCTCTGGAAAGCTCAGCTCTTCAGTGCAAGCTGCCATTTCCAGTTGAGCTGCAGCATTTGTTAAAGGAAAACACTAAAAAGGCACAACAGAGTGGGGTCAGATGCTGACCTTCATGGTACACAGTGGAGAGCTTCGGCAGCCTCCCAGGAACAAGCTGTGTGCTTGCAGAGAAGCAGTACCTCTGCCACCAGCACGCCTGGGACCTCTGGTTTACCTGTCACCAGCATTTGGGGTTTTGGCAGTTTTTACTGGTTTTAGGATTTGGGGACTCAACGGTGGTTTGGTTTGCTCCTTAATTTTCAGATTGGCCGCTTGGTCATCGGGCAGAACGGCATTCTCTCCACCCCAGCGGTGTCCTGCATCATCAGGAAAATCAAAGCCATCGGTGGCATCATTCTGACGGCCAGCCACAACCCCGGTGGCCCCAATGGGGATTTTGGCATTAAATTCAATACTGCCAATGGAGGTAAGGTCGCTTGGTTCATTTTGATTTGCATTGTTTCTGTTTGGCCGTTTCTTGTGTTGACCCCAAGGAACCTAATTCAGACTGTCTTAATATCACAGAGTTTGGGTGCCCTGAGCAGTGGGTTTCCCTCAACAGAGCAAGTGATTGATCTGTTCCCCTCATACCCTGGTATCACCCTCTAGGGGAGGTATTCCCAGCCCTGGGTCTTCTGGACTTGCATTACTTCTGAAGTGCACTTCTCTTGCAGTCCAATTCTTTAATGTCTTCCCCCTTGACCGTTTTATCTTGCAGGTCCTGCTCCTGAAGGTATCACAGACAAAATTTTCCAAATCAGCAAGAAAATTGAAGAGTATGCAATCTGCCCAGATCTCCAGGTGGACCTGAGCACCATTGGGAAACAGCAGTTTGACCTGGAGAACAAATTTAAACCATTTACAGGTAAACAACTGTTCTTCCTCTTGGAAAGTTTCCTTTCAGGTGTTGTGAGTGTGGACCTGCTGTGAACGGGCAGGGACATTTGGTGTTTCTGAAGGGCAGACGTGGCCGTTCTGACCTCTCCCCCTCACCTGTTGGATAAGCCAAGCAAGGACATCGCTCCTGGTCACCCTGGCAATTTTTTTTTCCTTATCCTGCATCTTTTCTTGTGTAGATACTTCAATTCTATCATTGTTTCTGTCCTACAAAAGGTTGTACTCCAGTAGGTGGATCTGATCCATCAAACTTCACTAAAATCAGAGACTATGTTTTTCTGTAAGACCGTCGGTAACATGCACTTGTGAAACAGACAACTCTGCACTTAAAGTGGGTTTTCCTGATTAAAAATTGTAGTGTTACTTATTTTACTCTTTGTAACTGATTTTTTTTTCCCCCTGGTTTCATATACAAAAGCTCTCTCTATGAGTGGGGAAACCCATTACATTTGACATGTGACTTTTGAGTATTGAAATATGAAAAAAAGACTTTTGAAAAGCACATATTGCAAGTGTCTTTTACCATCTCCTGATGACCTGTGCTTGTAATTAAAAAAAAAAAAAAATTAAATCAAAAGATGATAAAAGTTGGTATTTCAGTCTCCATTTTTGTAGAGTAAGATTTTTAT